>JAZHYW010033738.1:0-12917 GCA_037355805.1 Ixodes ricinus | reverse complement strand
ACTCTTAATCTGGGGCCACCTAGGGAGCCACCTATAGCCGTGATAAATGAGATCCAACTTGTCACGGCAAATTTTGGGGCCACCTAAAATTGCCAGCCCGTTTGCCGTCCCTTTTTAGGTGGCCCCAAAATTTGCCGTGACAAGTTGGATCTTGCCGGCCCGTTTTTTAGCTGGCCCGTTTTCTAGCTGGCCCGATTTCTAGCTGGCCCGTTTTCTAGCGGGCCCGTTTTCTAGCTGGCCCGTTTTCTAGCTGGCCCGATTTCTAGCATGGGCCCGTTTTCTATGCAGGCCCGTTTTCTAGCTGGCTCGTTTCCTAGGTGGCCCGTTTTCTGCTGGCTATCAAAATGTCCCATCGTGTACTTCCCCGCAGAGTATCTCGGAGCGTCCAGGACTGTGATCCATGAAGAAAGCCAGGCGAATGAGAAGTACAGGAAAATTTTACCGTAAAATCGAAGCTGTGACGTGGTACTGAGCCTGACGTCTTCTTATGAGAAGTCACGTCGCAACTTTATTCTTGAGTCGCAAAATATATTGGAAAATCGTTACCAAGCTCAATTTGTATAATTTAGCGATTGACTTTCCGAGTGCTCTAGGGGAAAGTAAATATACAGGAATTGTTTCGAGGGCGAGGCCGATGAATTCTAAACATTTAAAAGAACAGTGGGTCCGCAGGTAAACAATCCATTTATTTCTTTAAATTAGATGCACAGCGTAAGATACAGGTGGTGCTTTGTTGTAATAAATACCACTTTCAAACAATAAAATAGAAAAGTATATGAAAACTTGTGTCAATTGCTGAAACATTGGTGGAAGCATGGCCGTTGCTTTCACTTGACACACTTGGTGAACTAGGACCCGCCACAGTTGCAGGTGCGCTCTCTGAGCCAAGTGTGTTGCAGTCTGCCGGAGCTTCATGCCATAAGACGGGTCTCCGTGGCACGTCCGAAGGCCAGTTACCTCTGTCGTCAAGGCATGATGCTGCTGCGATTAAGAATTTTCAGCATTTTATTATAAGAAAATAAGGGAGAGAGAACAGGTCTTGTATCCTAATTACGTTTTAAAATTTAGCAAACAGCAGGTTCTTTTAAGAAAGTAGCTTGCTGGACGTTAGAGTCTATTCAGATGCTGAGTCATCGACCACAAACATGGCCGCTAACTTAACGTTTATTCGTAAACTCTGCAGAAAACAAAATAAGGCAAAACAAATTCGCCAATTAGATAACCGCATTTGCTTTCGGCGGCCATGCTTGTGTGTAGTTACTCGACATTAAAAAGCAGTCTGACGTCATATGAATAGACCCTGTAGCTCTGGCGGCAATTTGAAGAGTGGGAAAAAAACAGTAAATTTTGACGCAACCAGGAAGGGGAGCTGAGGCTTTCCACTTGCCAGGATCTACAGGTTCATGGCTATACCATACAGGCTGCGTCATGAAAACGCCGGCTAAATCGTTGCTCAGAAACTACACGTCGCACATAAAATGCTAATTTTGTTTAATATGAAAATTCTTAAAATTTGACGTTCGTATAATTATGGTGTCAAAGATTTTGAATAATTAACTTTCTGTAATTACTAAATTTAGAAGTATGGTCAGGCCAAGGTAAAGACCTTGCTAAACTGCGTCAAATATTGTAGAAAAGATAGTTTGACATTTTTTTCAAAAATGCTGTTTAATACAATACATTTCTTAAATTCAGTTAGCCTAATAAAAGCTTATTCTTAGAGTGTCACCAAAAAGTTATATTCAGTAGCTTAAGATGTAGGGAAATGCGAAGGAGTCAGGCATGCTGCCTCCGATAGGTTGGAAAAGGTCAGTTTCTGCCTTAGACGTTTCAATTGCTAATAACAAGAGGACAAAAATGTGTGCAACTTGCGGTTCGCGCAGTTGCACCAACAGAAATCTTTTTTTATAAATAATCCAAATTCGACCCCAACTTTGTGCCTGAAATAAGATCTCACATGTATACTTCGTTACATCATGAGCACAAACTTATAAAAAATTTGTAAGGTTTCTGCGTAAGATGGTGAACAGCGACAGCTGGAATGAAGCCATCTGAGACGCAGACACCCGAGTATATTCTCTTTGCTTGGGCGTGCGTAGAACTGCTTCCTGTCTTTCTCGTTTCCGGGCGCGTACCGATTAGAGCTCAACATGCTTCAAACTTTAAAGCAATCAGTGTGGCACACCTTCACTGCGGACAGCGGTACTTCGTAGGCTGCGATGCGGTGGACGGAGCTTGTCCTCACATGTCACGCTTGGACGTCTGGCGCAGGGACGCGAGTCTCCCTGAAGGCTTATTCACACAGGAACAACGTTTCGGCCGACGTCGACGGTCGCGTGAGTAAAGGAGGGTGCACACACAGGGACAAACTTAGTGTATTCTAGATGTTACATTCATAATCAATTTCAGTATAAATGTTCCCTGTGTGGCCGTCCTCCTTTGATCAACGCGATCGTCGACGCCGGCCGAGACGCGCGACAATATACCTCGGACGGCAAGCTGATGAGTGCGCCGTATACGCCGTGCTGTATCGGCGGACACTTCGGCAAGAGAAAAGTTCCCCCTATAAACTATTTACACCTTGTCACTGTAAAATGCAGGTGGCCACCGTTGAGGCATTGGCAGTTAGCTTTCTTTGCCTCACCTTACCATAGGCAAACCGTAAGGGCTGCGACTGTGACCCGATTACTTTACAAATAGTCACCCTCGACGAGTGCTTGTGCGCAGCCGAGCCGGCGTCAAACGCGAAGAGTCCGCGCTTGTAGCCGTTGTGGTAAGTCCATGCTAAGGTGAACAGTAAACCTGTTTTCCGCTTTCCACCGCCGACGCCAGCCGGTATCCGAATAATATGAAAAGAGGCGATTCCAAACGTGCTTCTTAGAATACAAAACTATTGTGTATAGATACCTGTATCGTCCAGAACAGAGTTCAAGATGTCCTCTGTTTTCGAGAACAAAACTTACTAGTTAGGAACTCTTTCAACACTTGACTCTATTCCGTTATTAGCCAGTGACCTACATAATTACCCAGTCGGTTGTGCTGAAGAGGACTGTGCCCGCAGTAACAGCACCAGCCAAGTTGGCCCAGAAGTGGTGGTCGTGCTGGTCGCGCTGGTCGTGCCGCCAGATCAGCGGGCCGTGCGACGCCATCGCATTCACTTCACATGTTCCCTCATGGTTACACCGCCCGTGTTGAATTCCTTTGATATCCTTCGACGTGAGCATCCTGAAGAACTAACTCACTGTCCCGCGGCTTCGACGCACACACTAACATAGGCTGCCATCACCATGATATGAAAACAAACGTCACCCGCAGATGCTTCCGATTAGATTCGTACTTCGTACATTCAAAATTTGTCGTCCTTGAACACCGAGAAGAGAAAATGCATGCCCGCTGGCTGCGCCTGCGGGGCACGCTGGGCGGCCGCAACTGCCGCCATCTAGCGGAAAGCAGAGTGTTTTTTCCGCTATTATGCGCATAGCCGGCCCGTTTTTGCCGGCCCTGCACAAGCGGGCCGCCAAATATTACAGGGCCGCCTACGGAGCCACCTATATAGCCATTCGCACCATTAAAGAGGGGAGGGGCCCACTCCAGCCGTGACGTTGTACACGGCTATTTTGACGGGGCCGGATCAGTTCGCGGCTAAGTCCTGAAAACTTTGAACGTCACGGCTATGGCCGTGACGTTTGCCGGCCTCAGATTAAGAGTGTATGTTTGATAAGTTAACTTTGTTAGTGGATTCGGGAATACGATTTCTTGTTTCTTATTTACATACACTCGTCGGTGTATTCCGAGTGGGCAGTTCTATGTTTGATAAGTTAACTGCGTTATAAGATTCGGCTGTGCAGCTCTGCACGTTTTGTTAACATCACTCTCATCGGAGGAGGTTCAATATTCTCCTATACAGATTGTTTTCCTTTACGTCACCAAGCATTCTCCGTTTCTCATCTTCAAAGAGTTTTAAAGCCACGGTGGCATATTGTGCTAAATCATGATAGCGGAATAAATTACGTTCAGCTTGTTTGACTGCGGTTGATGTTGTTTCGCAATGTTCAATAGTTATCCTTACCAACTCGAGAAATGCTTTAGGGAGCATTTTTACAATCTAATTTCAAAATCAACTGTAGTCGCGAGCAGAGAGAATCCTATCTTATTTACAAATCAAATTCAATTCGGGGCGGGGTCAATGAACATCCCGGCATAATGTCATCTATGCATACAGTAGTCACCCTCAAACCACCTCTAACAAGGTGACTGCAGCTAATTCAGTCCTATAAGTTCAATTCATTGTGTGTTTGACTAACGTAGAAGTTTTTTTCGAGTTGGTATTTACTGATTAAAAATTAAAACCATCTGAAAGACACGAAGAGCAAGAACGTACACAAACAAGGTGTTGTATCATTACTCGTAGTCGGCTTATTGTTGACGAATCAACGGGCCATCACCTTCAAAAGCCATTTGCCACCTGTTGCTCTGTTTTGAATGTCCTTTCACTGTCTTTTACACTATTAACTGTGCGTTTTTTTAAATTTTTTAAGCACGGGGATTATACGCGTTGGCCGAGCGTTTACTTGTCTTACTTTGGCGTTTTTTCCTTTTTTTTATATAATTTTTTTTCGCGTTACTGAGCGTAATGGTTTCTTGTCGACTGTGCTCCGTTTCGCCTTTCGTCTGGACCGGGCCATTCGACCCGGTCCAGCTCTGTGAACGTGAGGGCGCTTCCTTTCGATGGTCACGGGAAACTAACATGGCCTTCGGTGGGCTCCGATGGATCGTGACGTCTGCTTCGAGCGGACGTGGGGTGAGGCGGAGCGTAGCATTGTTGTAGACTTGGGCAGTTTGATACGTGATATGCCACGTGACGTGACCCGGGT
Source organism: Ixodes ricinus (assembly GCA_037355805.1). Lineage (NCBI taxonomy): Eukaryota > Metazoa > Arthropoda > Arachnida > Ixodida > Ixodidae > Ixodes > Ixodes ricinus. The sequence goes on along the minus strand of JAZHYW010033738.1, from coordinate 8,043 downwards.
GTGAAACGTAAACAACTCTGGTATATATATATATATATATATATATATATATATATATATATATATAAAGAGAGCAGCTTACCTGGGAGAGAACAGGCACTTGCGAGTAACAAAATTCAAACCAAAATATGCCCTTTAAGGAATAGGTATTTTGTGGTGATCGAGGAATAGGCAGGAAAGGTTTCGGAACCTGATAGATCCTTCCTTAGTCCGTTAAAAACCTCAATGAACTCAATGAACACAGTGGCGGAACGCGATGCTGCTGCTACTGCCACTGCTCATGCTGCACCTGCTTTACGAGTAATAACTTTGGCGCAGCCTCGAGTTTGACCACGAGCTTCAAGTCGCTCTAAAAGAGTTGGATTTAGTGGTTTTTGATGACGCGCAGTAAAATTCTTAATGGGAACCATATGTCTATTTTCACTGAATTAAAAGTTAATAATTGAACTTGAATTATTAGCCGACTTATCGCAGAAATTAACCACCCGCGTAATGTCCTTCTGTTTGTATAACTCACCTGCACTAACCACATAAGTGCAACTTTCACGACTTTTTAAAATCAAATCTGTAAAGCTTAATTAAAAACACCCACTGTACAGATATTGGGTACGGCGAGAGGCGTAAAGCCGTATTTCAGTAAAGCCGTGCCCTGTGGAGTCCCACAATGTAACGCGCACAGTGTGGCATTATGGGGCGTCACTCACCTACACACCGATTCGGTTTGTCCGCTAAATTTAGCGGGGAAGTTCACTTTGTGTGTAGGTATGGTGCCATGGTGCCTGGAACGCGTCTCCGACTGGTGTTTTTACCACGTTTAAACAAAGTGAACCTCGATTTCCGCCTGGTGACGTCATAGAAGTGTCATGCTGTCGCCGGTCGCGATCCTGTCGGTGTTCCCGCAGCGGTGGTGTATGTAGCAGACGCGTGTTCTGCTGTAGGTCGCTCCGTCACTTCGACAGTCCACGGAAGCAGGAGGTTCGGATGCCTGGGATGCCGTGACGACAGTGACACTCGCGCCTACGCTCGTTCTTTTCGCCAGCATTTCTACGACCAACCGCCAGGTTTGCAACAGGCAACAGCATGACACTCCGGCTTCTGTGACGCCACTTGTTGCCTCTTCGGGACCACTTTTGATGTATGGGCGAGATAGGATGCTAAACACACCAGTGGGAGACGCGCTCCAGGCACCATAGTATAGGTCTGGGACGTCTCCTAACGCAAAGCTGTTTGTTACATTGTAGGGACGCCCCCGACTTACGCACTAATTCAGTTTCTACACTAAATTTAGCGGGGAATCGAATTTGTTTAAGGGCTTGTGACGTCTCATAATACAACGAGCGCAATGTTGCGTTATGGGACGCACCCTACTTACACACCAATTCAGGTTTTACGCTAATAATAGCGGGGAAATGAATTTGTGTATAGGTCCGTGAATAACCCAGCGCGCGCAGTGTTGGATTATGGGACTTTAGGCGCCCGTTTCCGCATATGGCGTTTATGCCGACGTTGACGCCGACAGCAATGACGACACCGTCGCCGACGCCGGCGCCGACGACACTACATGCAAGAACGGGCGCCTAAGAGCTGCGCTCGAAAACTTTTAGTATACACAGAACTTAAATACATATTTTTCCTATGTCTCCACATAGTACACCGCTCAGATTAAGGCAGTTATTTAAAGCTGACACAAACTTTTGATTGTCCTCGCCAAAAAATGTTGACACGAAGCTTCTCAGTGATTCTATCGCGAGTCAGCAAGACCGCCATTCGCCACAGACCTTTAATGTGTATAAAGAAATCTTCATGAAGATTTGGGAAGGAAGGAACGACGGCCTTGATGATGGAGCTCTAGGAGGAGCGTCTGTAGCGACTCGATAATCCTGTTGAAGTCGTGATATATAATGACTGAGAACCAAAAGTTGCAGTATTTTTTCGGGATGAGCATTAAAAAGCGCGTGCCTCGTCATAATACCTTCCTAGGTACGGGTAGTTATTTACGTGGAAAAGTAGCTGATTATGTATAATACATTCACTGTTTAATATTTTTTTTTTCATTCTCGTTGTTTTGATTTAGTTTATTAAAAGATTAAAAAAAACCTCGTATTTTAGAAAGGTAAAATATTTATTACTTGAGAGTGTAAACAATTTAATATTGCAACGTACAAATGTCCGAATAACTTACATAAGGAGGTCTGCACAACGTTGACGGCGGGACATTTCGTTGTTATTTGAAGTATAAAGCATGAACACTGAGAACCGCATTACATTGAGGTCAGCATAGTCTCCGTGGCGCAGGTTTCAGAATTACCGCAGCGCAAAGGAAGCACTCTCTCCTAAATATGTGCATCTAAAAGAAGCGCGCAGAAAGGTAAATGCTTAAGTTCCTCTCCCTTTCCTTTCTTACGGGGCAACAATATTACAATCTTATTTCAAGCTTTCTTTTTAGGAAACTGAAAAACATTTGATATAGCATAATACGTTTTTCATGCCAAAAAGTCAAAGCACGTTAATTGAAGCAAAATTGCGTAAGGGCTCAAAACGAATCACTTCACTCAGTGGAGCTTTAGCCTTCTATTCAGAAAGCCGAATTATCTCTATCGGTGTCCAATCTGCTCAAATAACTTTTTTTTTTTTGGGGGGGGGGGGGGGGGAGGAGGCGGCGGCAGTTGAAATAACAACGCTAATATACGTGCGCAAAAAAAAAGAATTCCCACTTCTATTGCCCTACAAACTTCTTTATTTTTTTTCCCTCTCTCTCTCCTTTTATTCATCTTCCGTTCTTTTATATTTTTATCCTTCTGCGTAGGCGAGCCTCCCCATATGGAGTGCCTCGTTGGCGACCCCCACACCATATGGAAAGAACGGCTTTACCGGATATTCCGCTCGGTCCCACCTATTCTTCCTCCCAATGCGGATTGAGCCAGACCAGCCTTGGCAATTGAATTTCCTGTACACGCCAAAATAGAAAAAGAAAACGAAAACAAAATCTAAAACGCGCTCAGGAGAAGAAGCAAGCATATTGGACGGAACGAAGAGTCCACGTACTGTCTTTTTGAGTTTTGCGTTTCCCTACCTTCAGTTTGTTCTTTATCGACTTCACCAAATGGACGCGCCGTAGCTTATTTCACCAGCGACTGGGGAACGGCTGGTGAGGAAGCAAGGGAAGGGGAGGCATCTTTACGAGCGTTCCGTGTGGAACACCCTCTTACTGCCTTCCCCGTCCCATTATCTGTCCCATCGCATTTTTGTGGTTATTATTTTATCATGTTTTCCGGTCTCCCGCGTGCTTTATTGGGTGTGAAAGGTACGGACGGCATCTAGGGAATTGCGTCGTCCAATCTGTCCCGAATATTCGAGAAAACCAGCATAGGGGACATAGCCAATTGGAAGTTTGTTAGTCTCCGGTACGCGAGGCAGGCACTCGAGTCTATACCGACTACGAAAATATGTTGTGAGTAAGATGCTAGAGTACAAGGAAAGGCATTTTTGGGGTATTTTCTAGAGCATGCTATCAACCTTGTGTTGACAGTCTATAAAAATGTGGGTTCGATAATAGCTGAAGAGGTTGCTCGAAGCTGGGCGTGCATACGCTTTTCGTGTTGCTCGATTTTTTTATTCGAACTTATAAATATGATTTTTGTAGGACAAGACCGGATTAGCTGGCACAGAAAATAGTTGATGTATCTTGCAATCTAAGAATAGTTTTTGCAATGTGATTTCTTTTGTGTTCTGACCTGCGCTGTGTTCAGCTATTCCAACGATGGTGCCATCGGGGAGCTTACATGAGGGGGGCTTCCCCTACGTTGCACTCTGCAAGTGGAGAAGCACGCTTCTCAAAAGCGCGTATGCTCGCAGCAGCAGCTGACTGCGAACGACATCGTTCTTTCAGAAAGCGGAGACCTACGCGAGGAGACAACGAGGGAGAGAGAAAGAGACGAGAGCGCGTGATGACGATAGAGAGCCAAGCTCTGAGTCGAATGATTAATGGGTAGACTCAAAGCTAACTGCCTCTGTCTCTACTCACGCGTTGAACGCTTCCGAACGCCGGACGCCGGCGTCCCGATTTCGACGTTCTCGTTCGAATTCGTTCGAACTGTGAATGAGACGAAAGCAGCTAGCTTTACGTCCACCCACTAATCATTTCAGTCAGAGCTTGGCTCTCTATCGTTATCGTGCTCTTGTTTCATTCTTCTCTCGGTTTATCCTCTACATAGTTGTCCCACCAAGAGCCATTGAAAGGAGGTTTCCAGTATTAAAGGGGCGAAACTAAGTCTCCCTTTTCTGCATTGAATTGGAATAATATGGAGGCATTTATCATTAGCTACTATGTATTTATTAAGGAGCCGTGAACCCTTCCAGTTTTTCAGTCCGTTCGTTTGTGGCCCTTCCCCGCAAATGGATGTCATGTTATTTGGTATGTCACGTGACGATCATAATCACGTGCCATCGAGACTGTGACACCGTGACGTCAAGCCACCTGACCTGACATCACGTGAAATTTTCCCACCTAATTTAGGGGTCTTGACGCACCACAGGCCACCCAACTAGTTTGCTCGTGCTCTGTGCCGTGCGTAATCTCATTGTTTTGTTCGGAAACGGGAAGCTAGGGTCATCGACAAGAGCAACTACGTTTCTTTGGAGAGTTATCCGATTGTCCGTGCGTCGTCTTCCACCAAGCCGGAGCCGAAAGAACCGCAGAAATAAAACAAAAATCGTGAGCCATTCCACCCTGTGAAGGTGGCTGGTAAGCTGAAGCTGCAGAGCACTACCACAAATGATTCACTGAGAGACACACAGAACACTTCACAAAATGTGTATTTACAGTATATATATATATACACCTGACTTTGAAACTGTAGTGATGATTGCTTTGTGATCACTATGATATGCACTAATGGGTTTCAATAAAACTTCGGTGAGATTATTTGCTAAAGTTAAATCTATACAAATACTGTTTCAGACGTATAAGCTGCTGTTTTTAGTATATAAAACAGTGAAGTTTCCCGGCTCGAGCGGGAGAAGGCCCATTGTTCCTGAGATCTATCGCCATTATCAGAAGTTTCGACGTCTTGCCTTAATCAAAATGCATATCGGGGTGACGGGGCGTACATGCAATTCCATACAATGGAGCGCTTTTACGTGCTATTTGTGACATTTGTTTTTTGCACACAGATACCGAAAATGCATCAGGCCTTAACCATATCCAGCTTCACTGTAAAGCTTGCGCCCTAAGGAATGACGGCAAAAATATTGTAGACAAAAACGGGAAGATATATTGGTTATACAAAAATAGAAACAATAGACCTACGCCCGTACTCTAGGTTTCACGTGAAGTCCGGCCACATGCGACGCTACTACCCAAAGAAGCCAACAAAGTCGTGCTCAAAAATTTACTAGATCTTGATACCATAGTAAGGATTTTGTACCCTTGGCGTTCTGAAACCTACCTAGCCTCCAGCGTTTCTTCAATCTGTGTTGTCACGTGAACGACACACCGGAGTAACTTGGATCCGGTAAGATATGAAACACAGCAAATGAAGCGCAGAAAGTCCATCGTCACCTAAGAGCTCGTTGGTTTTGTCCGTTTGCTATCGCCGGAGAACAGATAGCTCACCGTGAATGCGCGCGAAGAATGAAGGAATTTTCTCGAGCATGATCATTTTTAGCCGGCGATAACCCCCCCCCCCCCCCGGCCTCCCCCCCCCCCCCACACGCACACACGCACTCACGCACGCACACACGCACTTACGCACACGCACACGCACACAAAGACGACGAAAGCGTTTTGTCTCTGGCCGTTGCTTTTTTATTTACGCCATCGGACGGTCAGCGTTCTGATGCGCTCCGACTTCTCGTGAAACGAAGCTATACGGCGAGCAAGTTCGTCCGTTCCTTGCGCACCTCATGCGCTTGTTTACCCGCCGAATGCGCCCAAGGGGCTTTGTTTCCGCCCCGACCTCAACTAATGACGGCATGTGCTTGGCTGCCTTGTCATCGCGCGCTCCCTGTGTTTGTGTGTGTTTTTATGTTGCCCTTGAATAGGCGTGCCCTTTATCGCTCTTCGATGCGCCTAAAACGTTTAATGTGAAAGCGGTAACTGCCCCATGAAGCGAAGCCGGCGTTGTCGATCCAGCGAAAACGGCACCTAAATTCCCGTGGCTGCGACGCCTCGTATCAGATGCTTCGACACGGAAGCGGCGGCGGGCCGCTCAAGGTCAAAACGGAGGCGCCTCAAAAATAAAATATAAAGAAAAGGGCAGCAAGGCAGATGCATCGTAATAAGCCGTGCAGCCGGCGGGTGCGCCGCGCCTGCGCAGTGGAGCAGGGGCAGCAGGATGTCACCGCCGTAGCGCCGTGTGAAAAAGAAGACGTGGCGAGCTGCTTGCAGGAATGCGTTGTGTGTAGGAATGCGAAAGCCTTCCTACACGTCAGGCGTCCTAAAGGGGCAATGCAACAATTTTTCCGTACTTTGCGCAAATACCGCTCAGAACAGATCCCCGACGTTAATGACCTATGCGACGGCACGCGTTCGTTTTTCACCCCACGCAATAATGAAGTCCCCTAGAAAGAAAATACGAAGAAAACAAGCAAGGTTTGCCCCCTCAACTCGCGGAAGAAAGCCAGAACAGCGGCCACGTGATCTGGAGCCGATGATGTGCGCTCACAATGTTGATCATAGCCACGCGCTGCGGCTGGGCAATAGCACAGGACACGCGCTGAGTCCGCCCATTGTTGCGGCTCGGCTATTGTCGTCGATGCAGCGATTGACACGGGCTACTACCCTGAATGCTTCTCGAGCTAGTAATTATCACGAGCCCAAATCGAGTGCGCACGCAATGCTCGGTGTCCAATCTATGAACCACATTCAAATATCGTCATATGGGTGTACTGCGATCCCCACTTTACGTCATCAAATTCTGCAAAGGAGAGATTGAATGAAAATGATCGCTCTTGTCTTTGAAATTACACCGCAACAAAGGAGTTTTTGCGCCAGTGGCGTTGCGTGCGAGAGATCCTTGACTCCCACTTGTGCCAGTAAGCTCAGTGCACAGTTAAAAAAACATTCCAATTAAATATCGTTGCAAACCTACTTCTTTAAGTGTCTCTGCTCTATTTTTTTGAACACACAGTGGCCGCGCGTTCGTAGACAAGAAAAGGAGGCACGAGCGTTTAGTTGAAAGCGATGAAGAGTAAAAGGCGTTTGACTTTTCTGGCTGATCTGAAAGAAGAGACAACGTCGAGGCACACACGACCTTTATTTTACGTACGCTGCGCGACCCATGTTTTGGGCAAAGACGATACTCGATCGCTTTCAGAATTTATTGGATACAAATAGTTAGTACACTTTATTTCACATATGCGCCAAGAAAAGTTAGGAAGAGGAGGAGACCAGGGCGAGAGTGGACGTCGGACGCCGAACTCTCACTCGAGCGATCTCGAGGGTAAACCCAGAGCTAGCCGGCCTTTGTCTCCCCTGCGCTCGTCGAATGCGTGAAAACGCGTGTATGCTTGGCGTCCGGGCGCTATGCACTCGCAATCGAACGTTCAACGAGTGCAGGGGAGACAAAGGCAAGCCGTGTTCAGTGCCGACCCACCTCATCATTCGAGACAAAAGGCTCGGCGTTCTTGAGTCCCTGCGCGCTCTCGGATCCTCTTTCCACGCTTTCTCGGCGCATATGCTTTACGTTAGGCCATGGGCTGACGGGAAAATGTAGTACAATTTGTGTTATGGTGACAGCCAATGTAGTGCAAAAATAAAATGTGCAATTCAGAAAATGCTTTTTACACATATAAAGGAACTAACACAGACAGTGTTCAATACCTGTGCACACTACCACTAACACCAAAAGGCTCGTGCCCACTTGCAGAGGGAAGTCAACGGATACATACTCACGCAAACATACATAACATCACATCAACGCAAGTATCCGCAAGCCTAGATAGGAGAATGGACAGATTCACGTAAAACCGCAAACACAAAGAAGCACACAAGAAAACGGGACCCTATACACACACACTCATTTTTGAGCAAGCAATACGTAA
>JAZHYW010033736.1:0-59930 GCA_037355805.1 Ixodes ricinus | reverse complement strand
TTTGAGCGAGTAACGAATAACGGTATTTAGTTACTTTTTTGGGGTAACGTGTACATGTCTGTTAATCAAATCAGAATAATTTCATTTAAATCACTAGCCCTACAATAGTGTTTTTCTAATGTTTTATCACTAGGTGTATTTTTAAACACGACAGATTGATTGATCAATACGCCCGATCACTGAAAACAATGCGGCAGAAATAATCAATGTAAATTTAGAGTACAGTTTACATTGTCAACCTTTTAGTAAACGCCGCCTACATAAAAAAATAACTTGAGATTTTTAGATTAGTGAAACAGCTTTAAATGCTTTTTCTATTGCGTCCTGATTACTTTCTTGCAATATGACATTACTTTGTTATTTCGCTCGATCTTGTTTACTTGCAATAGGGCGGTACGTAACTGCGAACGAAGTGAATATGGTAGAAAGGGAGCTGAAACGTTCCGATTTGCTCAGAAGACCACTGCTTTGTGCTCGGGTTCAACCTGATCATAATCTTTCTTTCTTAATAATCCCTTCATATAAATGTAAAAAAAAATAGCACGTAGATAATATATAAAATAATGCACAAACGGTAAATAAAAACAATATTTTGGGGATTATTTTTTGCGGAAAAGGTTTGATTTGAATCGTCGTTAAGCAGTAGTGTAATCGATCTAAATCAGGTTTTATTCGCGATCTAAATCATCTTGATCATTTTGTTCTGAGACTGAGGCAGGAAAAGGAAAGTTTTAGGCGTGTCCTCGACTGTTCATTTTCTTCTACTTTGAAACTTTCCTTTTCCTGCCTCAGTCTCGGGCTAAGACAATGATTAACATCACCAGCTGCACTCAGTGCATTATCTATCATCTTGATGTAATCTTCACCCTGATTCCACAGCTTCGTCATTCGTTGGGATCCTTCGTTTTTTCGCCGTGATTGGTTGTCTCCATGTTCTGCAAAAAGGCAAGTTGGGTAAAACGTTTATTCTTGTGTTTCTTCGCATTAAGAAGATGAAAAAAAGAAAGAAAAGGGTCTGCGTTTATTGTTTTTGGAGAACACGAAGACAGCCAATCACGACGAAAAATAGAAGGATCGCGAGCGACTGACGAAGCTCGGCATATAATTAGATCTAAAAAACGCGATGTGCGCAAGTACAATGCGCAAGTCATGCTCATTGTCCCCCTTGTCATATTTTTTGTCCAATCATATGACGACCTCGTCACACAAAACAAAATAATTATCTGCACCTTTGCGCTTATGTTAGTGTGGCATTTCCGAAGCAAATTTTTATTATTGACACAAAGTAAAATAAATCACAGTTTATTTCGATTTTCAATCGAAATAAAAAAGGAAAGACAAGCAAGACGGTGCGCGAGAACGAGATCTACTGAAAATCCGTGGTCGAGAACAGAATCTTGACCGCCTATCTGGTACGTTATCCGCAAAATCTGATGAACTTCGACCGGGTCAAGCTGCTTGGACAGCTTTTTTCTCAGCCCCGCCATGCTTACACATGGTAAATAAAGCTATTAAGTGTTCTATCCGCACTTGCAAAATTTTCCGCATTGCGCTTCTTTTTCTTCTCAGACGAATCGGGTCGCCTCTAATGAGGCGCGGCAGTTGTCAAGTGTCCCACGAAAAAAGGGGTCAAGGACCCAGAGTAGCACTACTAACCGCGGCCGCTCCTCTGCTCCTGTTACGTGGCAGCGTCGCGTCCGTATCACACGGAAAGACTCGGAAGCGCGATCTCCGATATCCACACACACAAAACGAGCCCAGTGTCACTGTCAATCACGGCAATCCCCTGTTGGTTTCATTTAGTCTCGCATGAGCGGCACGGAACAACAACCATTCCCGCCGCCGCCGCCGACACACACACACAATCCGGCGGAAACGATGCGGCGCTGCCGCGCATGCGCAAGAGCGTGCCAGAAGGCGAGGCCGCTGGTGCACAGCTTTCCGACTCCGGGAAAAATCTCCGCGGGCTCCGATTTGTTTATGTATCCGTGAGTGATGGAATTTGTACCTTTTACGTCGGTGCCACTGGGAATCGGATGAAGCCACCGTGCGAGCGGATCAACGAAGCGACCGGGCCTTCGAAGGCGACTGCGACACTCTCGGAATTCGGTTCACGACGACGCCGAAGAGCATGAAAAGTGGCGACGACGGTCGGACCGACGTTAGGCCTAGCGCCGTGCTGTGTTTTCTTCCGCCGAAATATGGGTTTGTCTTCCCGTCGCTAACGAAATGATGTCCAAGCAGGAGGGAAAAACGCACCAAGCGCCGAGCCAAGCGAGAAAAGAGCCGAATTCCTGGAGCCAAGCCATCTACGACGCGGTGGTGACGGCCGACGACAACGGAAATTTGAACTTGAGCGTCGACGGAGGCTCCGACAGGGGCGATTTCGCCTACTTCAGTTGTGTCAATTCGGAAAAGGCGAATTTCCTGAGCGGTCGCATCGAAGACGGCGACACGATCTTGGAGATCCAAGGACACCGTGTGGCCGGATACACTCGAAACGACGTGCTGTCGCTGCTCAGCTACAGCGCACGAAACGACAGTGCCGTCTCGGTACGAGGCGTCCGAGCAGGTACGTCTGCCCAATTAACCTCTTGAGTCGTCATTTTTCGTCTTCGTTCTTTCGCGTCGAGCGATCTGACCGAATTTATGAGTTTCTGCAGTGACGTGGAGGATATTTGGAGCCCGTCGCAACGCTCAAGCATGTGTTGTGTGCTCGCGCCTTTTGTAATGGCGCACGCAAGTTCGGCCGAAGACGTTAAGAAATAAAGTACGCACCCAAAGAAACAAACACTCGCAGGTGCGCTTCGAGGAATAAAAACGCGGAAACGCGGCTGCCACAAGGAATACGATCCTTTTGAAAGATCACCGCCGATAGTGCGGCGCGCAACTGATATCTCCATTACTCCGTCTTTTTTTTTTCTTTTTTTCTTTTTGTTGTTTGTGGCCGGTACTTTTTCCGTGCAGCAAGTTTAACCACTCGAAAGGAAAAGTTTTGTAGACTCTTGATACTAAAAAGAACTGCAGAAACAAAAAATGCGTCTTTTTTGTGTTTAAAACGTGCCTCGATTCGCGTGTTGCGTCGGCATTTAGGCGGTGAGCTCTCCTAATGCCATGCATTACGTCTTGGTAATGAACGGTTTGCGCTGTGAACTCACCTTGTCCGCGTGCCAACTTTTGCAGGGTACCTTACAAAAGACCTGCGGCAGTACCTGAATACCCGATTTCAGAAGGGTTCCATTGACCACGACCTCCAGAACACAATCAGAGACAACCTTTACTTGCGAACTGTACCTTGTAAGTGAAACTGTTTTTTTTTTTTTTTTGTGGCGTGCCACGCCTACAACCATTCAAAAAGTGTTTGCGTTCGTCGTTTCATTTGGATTTTTGTGCGACACTTGACATGAAACATTGGTTAAGGAACATGGGGGACTATTTGGAGCTGTATTGTGTGGAACTAGTTTTGTGCAGGTGTGTATTAATTTGTTTACTTATATTTTGTATTTACGGTACACTACAAGCCAATATTGTGGCCCAAGCAGGAGTGTATGTAATGTTTATGCAGAACTATTCTTACAGAAATTATACGAGTTGTCCTAGAAGAAATACATTTACAATGTTTTTTTTTTTTTTTTAAATAATTATTTAACACTGAACGTTTATTTTCCACCCAAATGTAGCTCCAACGGCCTGGACAAGATGGCAAAGTTTCCGAGCTTGCCATATTCAATTAGAAAGTTATAAGCAATTTTTGGAAATCTTCAGCAGAAAATTGTCGCTCGACAAAGTCCACAAATGCGTGGATTTGAATGGCCTCATCTTGCTGGAACAGTCCCCACTTTCCCATTTAGACTTTCAGAAAATCACTTATAACTTTTCAATCGGATAAAAATTATTTCTGAAACTTTGGCATCTGGTTTCTTACCGGTAGCGCTGCATCTGGGCAGAGACTGAGTGTTCGGCGATGCATAGCTTATTTTTGCGGTAGGAAAAACTACCATAAAATACTGGGGGAGCCCCCCCCCCCACTTTCACTAAATACTGGGCTAATCTAGACATGAGTGCTCGTCCGGTCAAATCGGGTGCTTAATGTATAATTTGCAGAATTCTCAACTTTGGGAAATGTTAATAGTGGGCGCTTGAACGAAGTGGGTGCTTCAGAGGTATTTTATAGTCAATTTGTTTCGGGACACGCCTGCAAGGCAACAAAAGACGGGGAGGGTTACCATTCATTCACTTGGTTGGAGCTTCAGCATGAAAATGATGTCTGTACCAGCCCAGTGCCATTGGTGTGTGGCACCCATTAAAACATATTTAGTGTGTTCAGTCTATTTTTCTACTTTTTATTGTATTCATTGACTCCTGTACAATTGCTGAAGAAATCCTGATGGACCATTACGGTTGCCCTTATATTACGTAAGAAGGGCAGTGAGACGAATAATAATGTAATCTGTAAATAGTAGCAACATTTATATCACCGATTGCAACGCTTGTATGGTGCGTCGTGTTTGTGCATTGTTGTACGTCGCGTGACTGTGTGGCGTCATGAAGCCATGCTATTTGCAGGTTACCGAATATAGCTTATCAAAGCTGTGTGATATATAAATTGATTTTTATCTCTAGGCCAGGATCAGCTGTACTGTTACACTCATGTCCCATTGATTAATATGAATACATTGCTATAAAGACCAAGGTTTTGGGGACAAATTGGTTAAATGCATGCGTTTTTTTCTCTCATTATTATGGACAACTCATATTATGGACGATTTTTTAAGGAACAGAGGTGTCCATATAGTCCTTAATTTGCATGAAAGTTTGCTAAACACATCAGCAAACATCGCTGAAATAGTAACCCAAATATTTCACCAAAATAAATATTATCTGCAAAGTTATTGAATTTGCAATTTTGGTCCTCACCATGTTTTTCGAAGTGAAAGTCTCTACTGGCAACAACGAAAAAGTGACCTCAGTGGAGGGCAGTGGTTCACTCTTTGGACTGTAGACTTTGTTCCCAATTGATTACAAGCAATTTCATGGTGTCAAATGAATGCTTTGGAAGCTCCCTATTTTTAGACTGCCAGCTCGATCTGCAAGCCTGCCTTCCACTGAAGTCACAGCACTGAAAACCGCTGGCATATTTGAATGTTGTTTTTGACATCATTTTCCTTTGCCGATTTCACAATAACTATTCTGAATTTCGCGATACTCAATAGCATACCGTAAAGGGTGAAGGCAGATTACCCCAACATATTGTTAGTTGGGGTAGCTAAAAATCGCTGGAGTAGCCCTTTAACGGGACATCACCATAGTAGTGAAGTGAAAAAAGGAAGTGTATGGATGCCTTTCTTTGTCATTTCGTAATGGAGGCACCATGCTTCCAGGCACCACGAGGAGTCCCAGGGAAGGAGAGGTGAACGGGGTCGACTACACTTTCCTGACGCTCGAGGATTTCATTGCTCTCGACAGGAGTGGAAGCCTTCTTGAAAGTGGAATATATGAAGGTAGGTCCCACTTCCTTCCATGGCAGTGTTCTCACAACGTTGTGTTCATCCCTGGCTGCATCACTTCGACTTACATTCTTCTCATGTATTGCAATATGTGAACTGACATCCCTTTGGTGAATTCCACTCGTAGATCCGGAGCGCTTTCCAATCAGGGAGAGTTCCGCTCCGGGACCGCTCCATCGACGGGGAGACCTGCTGCGGCGCCTCCCCACCTCCCACCACTTCCCCTTCCGCCGTTCAAAATGGCCGCTGCTCGACTTGACAAGACCAACGCCTCAGCCGACTGATCTTTCACGCAGAAATCACGCGACACGAGCCGGGCAGTTTACTGCACCACGGCGCCCATGTGCAAATAACGGACGTCCGCGTTCGGCACCGTCACATACCTTTCGGCCGCCTCGAAGCGGCGGGCACGGACAGCGATTGCCAGCGTGGATTCGATTTCTGGTACGACTTTAATAACACAGAAATAACAAACTATCACTTGCACGGTCGTTGACTAATCTCTTCCTGCTTTATTGCACGGGAAAACGCCGGCGGAATGCGGTGTAGAAAGGTAAACAATCATTGGCTGCAGAATGAACAGGCCTAACCTTGCGTCTGCCTCCGGCTTTTCTGTCGTTCTTTTCTCGTTCTTCCTCTCACGATCACAGATGTCAGCGCAGTTTACCCGCTCCAAGTCCCGGCTTTGTATCCCGATCTACGCGAGGTAGAGCGTTCGAACCGTCACAATCCCGCGTAAACAACCGACGCACCGAACAGATCAACTCGACGACCCGACCCCGCCGCCCCCGCCGACCCGCTTCGCGCGCCGCGCGCCCAGAAAGGCGTAGCGCTCTGTACTTCCGGAAGATCTGTGAAATCCCGGACAGGTTCGGCGGGTTTGGGAAGGCTCCGTGGGCAGGCGCTGCAAAGTCTGCGGCGGAAGATGACCATCGACCAGTCTGCGAGCGGAATATGCGCTCAAATGGAGGCGCTTTTGGGCGCTCGAGATCTGCGAGCGGAATTCACCATTAGTCTCTGATTCATGTGGGCCTAACTGCTGGCATTGCTTGCTTTGCCCATAGGTTCTTACGTCTCACGTTAAGATTTATGTCCTTTTATAATTTGTTTTTTTACTAAAATCTCTATTGTTTGTTTTTTATTCTACAGTTGTGGGTAACCTCATTGAAATTACTTTGTTGCACCATAAACTTGCTTGGAAGACCACAGAATATTTACTTTGCAAGTATTCTGGGGTATTCTAGGCATAGCATTCTTTCGGGAGAAGAAACACCAACTGATATTTTTATCCACTTCATCCTCTTGCAAAGTAAAATTGCTAGGTCTTCAATTGTTTCACCTTCCCTTTTATGAAATGACACTTTTGAGCATTAAATTTTGTTCTTTTAAGAATTATGCTGGTTCTAGTGAGTGGAATTACCTTTTTTTTTATGTAGTTCTGTAAGTTCATGTAGTATGTAAAACATCCTGAATCTAAGTGTGTCTTGCATTTTGTGACCTGTTTAGATGAGTTTGTAGTGTGCTGGGCACCACCACTGAGGAATTGGTTTTAAGGCTGTTGGTTACTCTGAGGAAAAGGCAAGTAATGTGTGCAGCTAGAATCAAAAGAATCCATTACACTCTCCAAGAGCTTTAGTAGGGGTCACTGGCAATGAATGTATGAAAACAAAATAATAGTGATGACTGCTTTTTATTTGTTCTTATTGATTACCCTTGTGTTATACAGTTTGATTGTTACCTCATGCCAGCAGGTGCACATATGACATTCAAAAGCCGTACACTATGTGTGGAGGAGAGCTTTTCAATAGTCAATGATGCTGTGAGAATTTAATTTAAATCTTGGGACAGATATAATTATTTTGCCATACCAGGTTTTAATCTTAAGCATAGTGTCAAACCAAAAACAGAAAAGACTGCATTATTTTTGCCTGAGCCAGAATTTAATTGAAATACCGCCTCTTCCCATACAGCTTTAAATCCTATCCCAAAATGTGCTTGCTGGTTTTGTTCAACTCACTTTAGGAAGTTTGGAACTTTGCTTTCTTGATAGTGTAAAATGTACTCTAATTTTTGCGAAGACCAAATTTTTGCGAATTTGCAGAATCGTCTGCAATTTGCGGTAAAAATAGGCCCATGCAACAATTCCGATAAAATGTAAACTCATTAAAATCTATATTGAGATCCCACCATGTCACAAAAATTAGAACTCGTGAATTATTCCCAAAACCTCAGCTCTGACCTAAATCGCAAAATATTGAGCACTGCGAAAAATAACGATAAGATGGTCAATTTTTTTCTAGGTAATTAGTGGTTCTTGTTGTCTTTGAGTGCCCCTGTTGTTCTCAGTTGGATGGCTTGGTGACCGAAGCGATCCTGGTCGCTGTGAGGTTTCAATTGTCTGTACTATTGTGGTCAAAGTGAACCCTATTGAGGTCTTTGCCGGTTTATGGGAAGTTTGGCATGACCATCGAGGATGTATACATAAGGGGAGGGCACGGAATAAAATCTTTAGCTGCGTTTGAGACGGTGTCTCAGTCCTCTTTTCTCCGTCCTCAAGTTTTCCCTTGCATACCTCAGTCTCAGGTTCCACTATATGCTGAGAAAATAAGTTGTTTACAGTATTTGACATTTTGATAAAAGTATAACCTTCAGATTTGTCTTTCTTTTTTTTCAGTAGAATATGTTGTTATTAAAATCTGAACCAGTTCGAACCATTTTTTTTTTTGTAATTGGAGCTCAGTTGTGGTTGAGCCATTTTTTTTTAATTGGAACAAAAAACATTTGGGATTAACAGCATGTAAGAGTTCTAGGCAGTTGCCTACTTTGTGCCTGCTTGGGCCCACCAATTTTTAACATCCCATTGCTGCAATAAGATTGAATCAAGTTGTTCAAACTTCAATCGTCTATGGCATTGTAGACACTGCACGAGCACTAGTTTATTTTTTATCAAGTATCTAAAGAAACACAGTGGCCAATTTTACCTTGGAACTAATAGATTGTAATTTTTCATTCAAATGAGCCCCTTGGCTACTAATTATGAGTGCCACTTGTGCCATCCATCACGAATCAATAGGCCCAACAGTGCGTCTCAGCTCGTGTTCCGGAGCTTGTTCTGTGCGCTCTCCGGCATTTGGCAGTGCTTCCACTATTGCTGTGTCCTCTTCAAGTTATTTTGTTGCTTCTTTCAAATTTTATTTTAGCAATTATTTCACAAAAAGTTTTAATAAAACATTGGACATCTGCAAGTGTGGGGAAACGTGACATGGCTTCAACTTTAGCTGTTGAAGAAATACAGAAACTTTTATTTGAAAGGGATGAGTGTTTCATCATTTTTGATGGCGAGTCACACCACCCTTCAATGACTCGGAAACTTAATTCAAAATCAGTGATTCCCGCAAAAATAAAAGGAAACGTTTGTTTGGCCCTTAGATGTTTGTTTTTCTCCACCTTTCTAAATGTTTCCAGCAGTACCATACAGTGAACAACTACAGAATGGGCACATTAGATGGCCAGGAATTGACAGTGAGAGCAATAAAGAACATCCAGAGGCCTACGAACAAACAAAAAAAGAAGAAAACTTGAGTATGCAATGGGTTAAGATGTTATGAAAAGCAAGAACCTTATAGTATACCATCTTGCCATAGTTAATGCCAATGTTGAGTTTGGTGCCTTGGTCTAGTGTTTGTTGTGCCTCGTTTACTTTCCTAAAACTGTCAATAAAATTAATCTAAGTAAAAAAAACCATACTTCACTAGCCGAAACTCCACGAATAAAGCTAGGCCATCCCTCGGGAAGGGTTATTGTACTTGTTGCCTGTTTTACCTACTTCATGGCTATTGCATGAGCTCAAGGTACTACTGCTTCTTGCTACACATTAAAAAACCAGACTAGCAGTTGTACTCAACCGGCCCAGTTTCTTGTCTACAGCGGAGAGACCAGACACCCCCTTGGGGCTGGCTAAATTCTCGCTGTCTAAACCAGGGGTCTCCAAACCCCGGCCTCCGGGCTAAATCCGGCTCGCGGGAGTCTTTTGACCGGCCCGTGGCTGGCCGCGGTCCTTCTAATGAGGCCCGGCCCGCCGCCCGCTTCCAGCAAGTCTGCTGCTACCGACGCAAAAGTGTGCACAAGGAAATGGCGCCTTAATGTAAACCAAGATGCCAGAAGAAAAAAAAAAAAAGAGACGTGTTTTTTAATGATATTATTTGTTAGACATTGCCATCACTATTCTTAGTACCATGTTTTATATCTGGAATTATGTATGTTGAAACTCCTTTGAGTTCCCGTCTATATTGTGCTTAGAGTCCTTTGTTGTATCTATTGCATATTGTCAGCATCAGTTCTATCATTATCGCCAGTCTTCTGCCCTGTGTGTACATGACAAAGTTCCTATGTGCTTTGAATTATGCCTGGTGGGTTTTCTGGACCCCAATTATATGTGTCATTAGAGAGTTTTAGTAGATCGTTCGATACCTCCGATACCCCGATAACGATACTATATATGTAAGCGTAAAGGCGGAGGCAGAGTATCGGGTATCGTTATCGGAGTCATCGGAACGATCTACTAAAACTCTCTACTATTATCTAACTATTAAATTTAAAAATGAAGTACAGTCAAACCTGTTTACAACGATTAGCAGGAAACGCTATAATCAGTTCGACATAGCAAAAATCATTTATAACGAACTTCCACATTGCGTTCGTTGTAAAGCGAGAGCATCTCTTTCTTTCTCATCTCTTCGCTTCCGCCTTGTAAATACGTGCTCGAAAGTTCTTTTTTCTTTCTTTTTTGCATGCATGCAGAGTTTTTTTTTTAGCTTAGTATCTCCCCTTCTGAGTCGTTTGTTTTGTGGGCAACGATTTTGGGATGAAAAGTAATATTGTTTTGTGCCTGCGTCCAGAGTGTATTTTTAGCTTTCTCCCATTCTGATTTGCTTCTCTTCGCTCAGTTTTGTTCGCAACTTGAGCTATTGGAATTTTCTTTCTTTCCTTTTTTTTTTTTGGGGGGGGGGGGGGGGGCAGGCTAGAAGATGATTGTTTGCGCATTTTTGAAAGCCTTTGGGGGGGGAAAAGTTTGATATAGCGAATATGTGGTTCGTTATAAAAGTACAGTTTACATGCATTTTTATTTAAATTTTCCGTGAGTTCGGTTATCGAGAATAATTCGCTGTACGTGGGTTCGTTCTAAACGGGTTTCACTCTATGTGCACTCATCCACCCTTTATTTATTTTAATTGTTACTCGTAATATTTTTTTATTTATATGCTTGTCTAGGGTAATTAATTTAGTTTTTCTTCCCTTATAATTGTTTCTTTATTTACCGGCCCTCGAGACAGCGACAGATCCCCGATGCAGCCCCTTAGCCAAAATATTTAGAGGCCCCCTGGTTTAAACATACAGCACAATTAAGTTTCTTGCTATAGCGATGGCGTTAGAGGGGAAAGGTGTGGGCCTCGCCTTGTGAGTGGTATAGAGCAGATGCAGGAGAGTGACACCCTGTCCGTTGACCCCCCCCCCACTCCAACTGAAGCTTTTCTCAGCTGTTCTCTCCTGTTTGACTATGAGTGATGACGTGAGCCTTGTACAGTAGGCTCGCATTAATTAAAACTTGGATTTTTACACTCCTGGTTAATTCCAACAAATTTCAAAACTTAGGTTTTCCTGCTGTTTTCTTAATATATCATTAAGCCGCTTAATTTGGACGGCGTTTCCATGTAATCCATACTTTGTTCTAGCGGCCCTGTCGATCGTGTTTCTTACCGAGCACCGGTGCACCGCAGAGAAGCAACACCTGCGGAGCTCGCTTCCGCAGGCGTTGCTTCTCCGCAGTACACCGGTGCTAGGTAAGAACATACTCAACAGGGCTAATAGTCCACAGTAGCCAACTTTTTTGCTGGATGGACAGACTGAATTTTGTTTTGAGGCATCATGTGCTATCTAAACAGTCCACAATAGACAACATTTTTGAGGGATGAGTAAGCTTATGTCATACATTTCACCTATGTTTTGTGTGGCATACCCGCTTATGATTACCTAGTAGGCCCAAGAGGAGGAAATCATCAAATATCTGCTTTGTACGTGTATTCATCATATAACAAATCACAATTTAGTCTTGCATCATATTTAGATGAATTTCTGATAATTCAAACTTCCGACAGCCCTAACAAAATGCGTTGTTTCGTAGGGTTTGAATTAATGAGAGTGCACCGTAGATGGTATCGGAACAGATGCAGGCAAGTGTGTGACCTCCTGTCCTTGGTAGGGAACCACTACGGCACCCCGCGTCCCCAGGAGGAGGGCCCGGTTCCCGGCCCTGCTGCCGGGAGCCCACCCGTCCTCGGAAGGCAAGCGGCGCAGGAACCGCTCCAACGTGGAGGCGATGACGGCCAAGTCCGTGGCTCAGGACCCCGCCCCACGGCACGCTGCAGGACGCCCGCAACGGCGGCCACGCACCCCAGGGAGACGGCCCGGCCCACAACTCCCAGGGCAACAACTCCAGGTCGGGGTTTTTCTCCTTTTATTCTCAGGGAAAGTTCATTTTGTGGCATACTGTAAACTCCCGAGCAAGCACCCATGCAAAATTTTTGAAACAATCATCTAAAACTAGGGATGGGCGCTTTCTTAGGTCAACAGTATGTAAAAAAAATTTCTCTTGTGCATTTTCCAAATGTTAAAAAAATTTAAAGGTGAGCTGCTTATTGTGACATGGGTGGATGCTTGGTATTTTACGGTGTGTGACCTGTCCAAAACTAAGAAAGTTTTTTTGGGAGTTCAATGTTCCTTTTTTAAGATCAGGCACTTGTGATTCGGTTTTCTTGAATTAGGAACCTGCTGATACTGCTTCGAATCGAATAGCAGTGTTGTCCCTAGCTTGAACACTCTGAACAGAGCCGGTGTGTCATGGCTTTTCCTTGCACTCTGAATGCTAAGAATGATTCAGCACTATTTGATTTAAGCCACTATTTACACACCCCTACTTTGGATTTAAAGCCTCAGAAATTATAAAGCTTTTTGTCTCAGGCCAAAAAAAAAGTTTAATCCTCTTTTTTTATGACAGATAAAAAAAGGAAAATGTCATCTGTTTGGGGATTTTTCTGCCTTGGAAGTTATGCATAGGGAATAGTTATTTGTAGCAGCTTGTATCTCTCATATTATTTTTAAATGAGAACCATGTGCCCTCAAAGTTTGGTTGGGTGGCAAGGGCATCAGATAAAGGAAAAGATTGCTTTAGTAAGCATTGGCATTACTGGTCTCCTAGCTTTCAAAACTATCGATATCCATGCTAGAATACATATACCGTAGGTGTTTTTGTTTTCGTCTCAACTGTGATGGAATTCGTATTTTTGACAGAAAAAAAAATATGTTCTGAAAACATTCCTACAATGAAAGCAGGTGCAAACAGCAAGTTCGGTGTAGTTCTTAATTACATGTTTGACCATTGAAGTGGCCAAAACAAAAACTGCTGACATATTTTTTCCTTACTCCTTAAACTACTGCCTGGAGGGTTTGTTTGAGATGCACTCAGAAGAGAATTTATTATGTTGTATGAATTCAAAGACTTAAAATTTTAGAATATTTCGAAATGTCAAATTGTGTTTCTTTGATGATTTCTGCCAAAGTTTGGAGGCTTTTTGATGTGGACTATTCAATCTTTCTTTTTTTTATTAATTCTGATATCTCGAGAAAACTAAAGATTAAATATTTTTATTGATTGAGTAGTTTATATGAAAGACCAGGAGGGTTAATGTGCATTTGAATAAACAACAAGTATTTCAAAGACTTGGGCAAAGGTGAAATAGTTTTTCTCATAAACCCCCATTTTTTACTTGCTTAATTTTCTTTTTTTTAGATTTACAGCCAGGTATATATTTTGGTTAACATAGAATTTAGTATTTTATGTTAATATATGTTAATAAAATGCAACGGTAAATGCCTGTAGTTGAGCAGATGCTGTTCTGTCTTTTCAGGCTAAGGAGGCACCGCACCGGTAAAGTCAGACCCCAGAGCCCTTGAGAACTGCTCGTCATAGGGCGCATAACATGCTTCATTACCTGACTTCCTTCAATTGTTGTCCACTTTACGACATTATTTGTCTTCTACTTGAGAGAAAATACTGGACAGGCTCAGTTTCAATAGTTTTTTTTGCAGACATTGGGGATTCACCTATACTTTTCCTTGAACTCTTCACATAAGTGACCACTTGTGAAGCCTCCGTTGAGCGGTCCTCAAAGGACCTCAGCAGCATTCTGGGTGCCTGCTCGGAGGGATGGGGGCTTCCTCCGCAGACCCCTGATTGGGCGTGGTGGGCGTGTGCAGATGTTCCACGCCGGCGTCCGTGGTGCACACCAACGGCGGTGGGGTGGGTGCCCCCAGAGAACAAGGCAACTCGTCCTTTGACCTGGAGCCCCTTCCCGCGTACTGGGAGAAAGCCTACACCGAGGACGGAGAGCCCTACTTCATCAAGTGAGCCCCTCCCCTCCTCCTCCCTCCTCACTCAGAATCAAACGCTTTCTTTGTCTCGACCGTCTGCACGTCGGGACTCGTGAAAGAAGGCGGCTGCTAGCTTTCGTTTTGTTACAAGTCGAGCACAGTCCGACTAATGTCCTGTTCACACATGCACCATAGCACTACCTCAACCCTATTTGTCAGCATCGGAAATTGCACTGATATTGCTGATTCAGCACTGACTTTCCGCTCTAGTATTAGTGATACAACACTGCATCGGTGCTATGTTACATTCACGTCAGCACTGCACGGTGCTGATTTAGTGGATAGCCCACTTAAAATCATGAGCATATCATGTGAAAATAAAGAGTAGCTTAACTTTCGGCGTGCAATGGAGAAAAGTTGAAAAAAACGTGATTTTCAGATTATGTGACCTGACAAGATGACTTTCCTTCCCAGTCAGCATTGTTCGGTTATCTAGTCGTAGCTAACTAACCCCATTTAGCTGTGGTCATCATTGGCTTGGGCACTGCAATTGCTCAATTTAAACTATTCTTTCATTAAAAAAAACAAAAAAACAAATCACGTCAAAAATTAGGGGTTGGTTATCTCTAGGTTTCTTTGTTTTCAGATAAATCCGAAAAACTCCGAAAAACTTCCGCCGTAAAATTTTCGGCAATTCAAATATATACGATAAACTCGATATTTCAATGTGCCTATGCAAAAAAAAAAGGAAGACAGTATTTTAGAATTATGTTTGGACAGCGCACAGGATCAGTGGTCTTGAGAAAATGTCACCCCAATTTTCTTTAAAATCTCTGACTATTGACAGAAGGAATCTTACCGCTTATCTCGTCAAGATTCACCAGAACAGCAGGTCTTTCGGGTCACGACAAAAGCCATTTTTCCGTTTTCCAGTTTGGGCCATAGTGCTTCTTAGAGGAAGGAGGGGTTGTGTTTTTGTAACAGGGTGATTCCACGTCAGTTCATGCAATGATGGTCCGGGTCATAATTTAGATATTTTTGTTAAAAATATATATGAAAGCCGTGTTCGTGGGAGGAACATTCAGGTATATATGAACGCCGTAACAATGTCTTTCGCTGAGATATAAAATAGAGAAGCTCGAGGCGTGGAAATTGAGAAGATTTCATAATGCTGCTTTGCACAGTCGTCATTTCCTCATCGAAGCTTTCGCATCACCATAACGTTTTTAATACATTTTACAAAAGATGTACAACACATACACAAAAAAATGAAAAATATCAATAAAATATTTCTATGCAAACAAAAAAATCAAACATGGCATAAAAACGCGTGTTAGAGACATATTCACAATTTTTTTGTGCAAATAAACCATCTTTCATTATACTTTGCAAAACATATCAAAATGCGCGTCTTTAAATATTCTTTACGAATATATGAAGATAATATGCCCACCCTTTATTACCTTTTTGTTATTAACGCGGAAATGCGGCTGATTTCTCAAAATGTGGCAAGATTGGGCGTCAATATTTAAAAAACTCCATCTTTTATTTCCTTTAAACTCCCCTTGGCACTTTGCAGTGACTTGAACTAACCTGTGATGGCAAAATATTGAGTAACGTAATGACCTCTGAGCGGGAAAAGCTACGACAAACCTTCACTCGGAGCGAGCCGACGTCTTTCGTCATAGCGGCTTTGCCGTACAGCACCAAACATTTTGAGCGTTAATTATGGCATGTATTTTATATTATTAAAATTCTTTTTTTTCATAAGGGGTGAGTATTAGTGACGCGAAAAGGGACTTTGAGCTGGAATACCATTAATTAGCTTACAATTCTCGGAAACAAAACGGCCCCACTCTGCAAATTCGCTAACTATGCATTCATAGCTTTAACGCTGTAGAGAGGGGCGGCATCTCTTGTTTTTCTTTGCACTGGGAAAGCTATGAATTATGTGGCACTATTTGATCTGAGCCACTATTTGAACACCCCTAAAGGCTATGTTACACTCCGACGTTTAGCGTAGCAAACTGGCGTAGTGTAGCGCCCAGAGATACTGATTCGTTGCAGATATCGAGTTCCTGCTCGCGGCCAATGAAACGCGCACATTGCGCTATGCTGCGCTCAACGTCAGACTATGACCTTGCCAGTTGGTTCTTCAGATTCAGAATTTTTCAGTTACATTGAGATCTTTCTTGAGAAGTAGGTTGAAATACTAGAAACACTCTGTGAGAAAAAGTCAAGTACCCCAGGGTTTATGTCTAAAATTGATAGCAAATTCCATCCTTTCTGCAGCTTTGGGAACAGACAGCCTAATGTGCTTGCAGTATAGCTTCTCCAACAAAACAAAAACACAGGAAGTTTTTTTATATATCTTTTAATACGTATTATGGATATTGGCCAATATCGTCATGAATATATTAGTGGTATAGCCAGCTTTTTCTGCCCTAAAAAAATTGAGGTGGAACCAAGAAAAAAAAGTTATAGAGATTACTATTTGCATGTCAATATTAGTTTTTGGCAAGGGGGCCTTAATGTATTGAAATAAGAGAAAGCACGATGCAGATGTCGTAGGATTAACTTGTCACATTTAAAAGTCGCTTTTGGAAAGGGGGGGAAGGGTCGACAGCTGATATCTTTGCCCTTATAGAAGAACCTTGATTAGGAACTGACATTTAGTTTTGCCTTTTCTTTTGTTTTTGTAGCCACAACGCAAACACGTCACAGTGGCATGACCCAAGGTTGAGTGAATCCCGAGTCTCGTACGATGGAGAATTCGGTAAGTCCTACTTTTATACGTTTAAATCGGGAAACCTTGTTTATTCATAAGCATAAAGGGAGGACAAAATCTCTAAGTAATTGCAGTTTGTTTGTATTTTTTTTAGTAACATTGTAATGTCTTTTTTAAGAATAATTGTTTTGGCTCGGTCTTCTTTCTTTTGTTATACTAAATGAAAACCATGGTATCGCACTAATTAGTGGCCGCCATTGTCTGTTTGCACAGAGCTGCCGTACGGTTGGGAGAGGATCGACGACCCTCACTATGGAACATACTACATCGAGTAAGTCGTTGCAGTCATTTTGTTTTTACTTAAGCACCTTGGTGCAACGAAGCAACGTGGGGAATTGTCACTTGCCACTAGGCTTAGCCAATGTATGCAACCTTTCTTCGCTGGCATGTGGGACTGGGTGCGGACCCAGAGCATTTGTCAGGTCTTCATGTGGCCCCGAAGGTGTGACAGAAGTAGCTTGCGCTGAAGTGAAATTGTTTGTTGTTGCTCGCATTATCCGCTGGGCCCTTGTCTTTGCAGCCACGTCAACAGGAGGACGCAGTACGAAAGCCCGCTGCCACACACGAAGATGCAGACATCCCCTTGTGAGAATTCGTTTTTGTTTGCACTTTGTAATTGTCTTTCTTCAAGCGTAAAACAGATGCCGTCCTTGTGTGACATAGCATTTTTCTCATTTTTTTACCACGATGTAACAAAAAGACTGGCTGGACCCACTGAATTGAGCGTGTAGAACGTCATAGGTGGTTTATGCTGAGTTAAAAAAGTTCATAAAAGGAGAAACAGTGCTCCTTTACTGGGCCCGAATTTTTGACAAATCATTAGGGTTACTCTTCTCGCTTTCCTGCATGCATTGTTTAGCGTACGATAAATGCGACACTTCACAAATCTGTGCTTGGCAACTAAGTTTGCACTGGTTCATACCTGCCCATGTTCTTGCTGGCTTCAGTTGTGTACTTCTTTCCAAGAAGGCTCGATTCCGAATCCTACATTGTTGATAGCTCAACTTTTACAGTTTGTTGCGCCGAGACATCGACTTTACAACTTCCTTCACTCTGCGCAACTACACCCATTACTTTACGATGCAACATTCGAAAACCAACAACCCGCATTGAGCCTTTAACTTCTTTACCCTTGTCCCGATCCCATGCAGTCCCGTTTCTGGGAGAGTCCCCGTATACTTTGTTCGCCCCCTAAGCTGGCAGTGAGGTGAGAGTTACACGCTCGCCGGGCCAATCCACTGCCTCCCTTTCATCGCCCGACGCCTGTCACCGGCCGCGGGTGTGGGAGAATGCGCGATTGTGCGGTGAAAGAGATGTATGACTGGTCCTACAAGCACATAGCTTCCACTGCAGTGTCGGCTTAGGGGAGGTTGGAGCATGGCGGGCAACTGCCCGAGTTCGTCGTCCATTGAAGTGCAATAGGACGTTTTCCGTTTTCTGTCCGGCAACGGCTGTTCTACACACTCGCAACTGCTTACGACCGAGTGTCTTAATACCTCTCGTAATCACGTCCAATGAGGGAAGATGCTGGCGCAACGGCCACCTTTTGGGTGGCCGTGGAACACTCGGCATTTCCGTAAATTTCTTACTTTGTTTGCTATTCATACTTTTTTTATTGCCTTGAAAAACTTTTGACAAAACTATAAGCGACCGTTTCCCATAGATAGTACATACATTTGATCTCGCAAATACTGCAAAGCCTTTGCTCTTAGCAAAATGCAGTTCCAGGGCCACCTCATAGATGGCGCCAGCGTATCCTCTCGTCGAAAGAGGTAACAAAAACTCCGTCGCAGGCAGACGCAAACCAGCCTTTAGCCGATTGTGGCACATTTTGTGTCGTCCGTTTTCATACCGCGATTCACAGCCGGGACGTTGGTTCGGTGACTCGCGGTGCCCCTTTTGCAGCGTCTCTCGGAGGCCCCGCCCCGGGCAACGGCAGCCTGGGCGGCACGCTGCCCCTGCGCCCGTCGTCCCCTCAGCCGACGCGGCAGTCTCCCCGGCAGCGCGGCCCGCCCCACCCCGCCACAGTCGAGCCCGGACGCACGGAAGGACGCGCCGTCCTCGGCCGCCCCCTAACCGCCGCCACCCCCACCCCCCGGCGAACTAACCGTGAGTCGCGCGGCCGTGCCCCCTGCACTCCCCCCTCCCGGCACTCCCCGCTCTTCCCCTGCCTGCCCTGCCTGAACGACGGGGGCAAGCACCCGACTAACGCTTCGCCCCCGTCCTCGGAAGAAGGCGCTTCTTCCGCCGGAGGAGGGACGGGTCCCTCCGGCAGGGCCGCCCGCCGTCCCGTCCCCTGGGGAGAAGAGGGCGGAGCGGACGGGTCTGCTCCAGGGGGCCGGGTCGCCCGGCGGTGCTCGGCAGCAGCGAGCCAACGGCGGGAGCCACCTGGGGCCGCCGCCGGCGAGGGGGAGGGGACTCGCGACGACGCTTCCCCCGCTTCCTCCTCCCTCCCTGCCACAGGTAGAGCACCACCCCCTTCCCCCCACCCTTTTTGTTGTTTGGATTTCCTGGATTTTTAGGTTCTTTATGTACTCCAACTTGCGGCTCCGACGTTGCACCACTGCAATGGCGCTGACATTGGCATTGCGCATGTGCAGATGCGTAATTTCGTGAGAACTCAGCTTCTGCACACACGCAGTGCCTACGCCTAGTGCGAAGCGAATGTGTACTCGTTTGTAAACCTCGTGTTGG
Source organism: Ixodes ricinus (assembly GCA_037355805.1). Taxonomy (NCBI): domain Eukaryota; kingdom Metazoa; phylum Arthropoda; class Arachnida; order Ixodida; family Ixodidae; genus Ixodes; species Ixodes ricinus. The sequence continues at coordinate 40,514 of JAZHYW010033736.1, read as the reverse complement.
TCTCTCGGAGCCTCCCGCAGACCTCCTTCGGTCGCGTTCGCCGTGCCCTAGCAGCTAGTCGTGGGAAATAGTATCAGCAATGGAGCTGAGCTTCGTTCCTGATGCTCTCTTATTGTGTGGCTCTCTTATGGCTTGACGTCACATCGCATGGGACAAATGTTATAGCGTCGTGTGCGATGGAGTGGGGGTTGTTGTCGGGGCGCTAACACTTTCCCCTTTCTTTTTTCCATTCTGCAACGGGGGCTGTGTAGCATTAGGAGAGTAATCTAGTAGGTAAACTGCAGTCAGATTGTATGTACGGTGGTATTTCGGACAAAATGGTGGAGTGCCCCCAAAGAGGTGCATCGATGAAGAAGGTGAGGAGTCCTTTATGCAGTCACAATTCCTTCGCCACATGTCACATTGCGTGTTATTCCGTTAGCGGGTGCTGCTTGTCAAAACGACGCCATCAAGGGCTATCGCACCTTCGTTGCATTTGACGGAATATCTAAGGCAGACAATATCTTGGGTCGTTGGTCAACTGCCCCCCGTAATCTGTCAACTTGTTGGTGTGTTTCCTACCTGTGAGTCTCCTTCCTGAAATTTCTGGGAGGTGTTCAACCTGGGTCCCCCCAAGTTCCCCAATAGACCTTTTCGGATTATTAGCGCTGAACAGCTGCGCTCACTACCATAGGCTCTGTACCATCTCCGAGGCTTCTCCACCTTTCTTTTGGGTGCTTTCGTATTTCTTTGTTGGTTGGGCAGTTGTCACAGCAGTGGCGCGGCCGGCGCAGCATCTCTTTTGCGCAATGCAGTGCGGTGGCCACAGCACTCTGCCGGTTGCCTGAAAAATGTCAAAAGGAGGTTGGTGCAACGTCCAATACGTGGCAAGGCGAAGCTAAGTAAATGCTAGGACGAAGACTTTAAGAACTAGGCTGTACAGGATCAAATACCAAGAGTTGGATACAGCACGCTTTACATGCAGGGAGGGAAGCACCAGCGCATGTCATTATGGAATGTAAAGGGCTCAGCCACCCAAGAGCATTGTGCAAAGAGACTGACTTGCTCAAAGCCCTGGGATTCAACGAGCTCAGTAAGAAAAGATTAGAGGAATGGTGGCTAAAATCAAAGGACAGATAAAGATCTGGTGAAATTGGCTTAAAGGGATGCTGAACCGAAATCTGGATTCCACAAAACACGCGGCAAAAGCGTGCAACGGGATGCTGCAAACACCAAAACATCACTCATACAGCGATATCTCGAACGGATGACCGTATTTTTCAAGAAAAGGAGGCGCATTTGACAGGTTTGCTGACGTCATGTTTTTCCGAGAAGGAGAGGGAACGGCCTCGCGTCTTCTCCGCCTTGCCGCCTTGAGGGAGCGAAGCGAAGAGAGGAGGAAACTAGGTATCTTGATGTCACGCGCCTCGTCGGCCTTGTTCAATCTCGACCTCTTTTTCTCAAAATACGGCCGTCCATTCGAGATATCGCCTTACGACTAGTGTTGTAGGGATTGTAGCGTCCCGCCTACATCTCCTGCATTGTTTTTCTGAAATCCGAATTTTGGTTCACCATCCCTTTAAACATCATTAAATCTGGAACTAAAAATGCAATTAGGCTAGGTGGCGCAAATTGGTGCCCGATTCAGAGGGAACAGCGGCCTTGCATGCATTTATCCATCCATCCATGCATGCATCCGTCCATCTATTCCTAAGCGGCATAATGCTGTCGCCGGAGAATTCGCAGACAATCTGTGGTTTGAGCTTGGAAAGTTTTGAAGGATCACAAACTTCAAAGGGTTTTGTCTTCACCGGGGTTCGAATTTCGTGATTTAGGAAATTTGAAGGTGTGTGTCGGACTCTTGTAAACTTCTAGGAGGTTCAGTTTATAAATTAGGAGGTGTATAGAATTTCTTTCAAAGTCTAATATTGGAAATGAAAAAATTGTCCGGTCTTATGAGAGTTTCAGTTTGGCAGTTTTGAATTGTTGCGGATGTAAAAGGAAAGCTTCAAATCTATGGGAATGGCTTATGATACGTTCAAAATCTGACCAAAAACATTAAACACAAAATGTATCTCTCCTATAATATGGGCTTTCAAGAGTGTGAAAAAGAGAGCAAATAAGTATATCTTCCTCCATTTCGATCTCAGTCATGTCTTCCAACCTCTCATTGGGCAACATTCAAGGGCAATAGTTGAAATGTGTTCTGTGTCTTTTCGTTTGCAATGTACGACCCAGTGGTCTTAGAACGCACACAACTTGAAGCAATTTGTGGGTGCGACTGTTCTGTTTCTGAATGGCTATTTGCAAGCTGTTTGCTTTTAAGGCAGGATTGCATTCCAACAGAAGCCAACTCAGATTTCGTGACCGTGAAAAAGCTAAGCGTGCAGTTTCACGATTGAAGCTAGCAGAGCTTGCCACCTGCCAAACACTTGCACCAACAGCCTCGCCTCAGTCTGAATTCTTGGCGTCGTTGCGTCAAAGAAGAGGTAGGAGAGGACGACGAGGCGAATTCGAAAAGACGGCATTTCTCATAAAATGGAATTCTGCATATGTTGATGTTTATTGCATGCCCAAAAACACCATAAAAGATTTGATGTTGGTGCACAGCAAAATCACTTTCACAAGAAAAAAAAAGGTCCAATTTGCAGGGACATGAAACACACAAGTCTCACGTGAAAGAACCTGTCATAATAAATCTGATGACAGACAAATTTTTGTATTTAAAGGCAAAATAATGCAAGGATAAGAAATTGTGCTGAACGAAACCATTGCTCAAATTTTGAAGTCGATGTATTGGTGACCGTTCAATTAGCTTATCAGGACGAAACTTGTCATTATATTGTGGGAATTTGGTTGGGACAAATTACTTCATACTGCCCCAAAAATCGGGTACATCAATTTGATTGACCCTGGATGAGCCTCTGTAGAAACACTACGTCTCAGAAATGCCTAAGTTCACTTAAAGTGCTGAGATTCAAAACCTGAACAAGAATGTGTGACGGCTCGATCTGTAGACTGAAAGACAGCTGCGAACTGTTTTTTCTTTAAATTTATTCTTAGCGGCTGGTGTTGTGTGCCACCCTGCAGGCCAGAACGACCACCACGGCCGCCTTCCGTACGTCTTCACACGAAACCCGGCGGAGCTGCAGGGCGACATCATCCACTCGTCGCTTGTCAAGAGCGCCCGGGGCTTCGGCTTCACCATTGTCGGGGCGGACGAAAACGACTCGGAAGAGTTCCTCCAGATCAAGAGCATAGTGCCCAATGGACCTGCCTGGGCAGACAGGAAGCTCAGGACCGGTGAGCGCCGGCCGTTTGACTCGGAAGCTTTCGCTTCGTTCAAAAAATGTCGTGTTCAAAGCGATGGCAGGTTTTGCTATCCATGTGCCGATAGTTGGCTTCTTTTTTTGTTCCGGCAGCAAAATGATTGAATCACGTTGACATCATCAGTGATGTAACACCGCAGTCAATAACTTTAGTGCTTGTGGGAAAGGGTGATGTTTTTTTCTCTTTGTGTTTAGGCATGTATACATATTGGCCACAACCCCTAATGAACTTGGGAATAGAAAAATACCAGACATGCTGACAGTAATGCTCAAGGTGGCTTCTTTTTTTTTTTTTTTTACTGCTTCCTTTGTCTAGTTTTTGGAAGATACCAAGGTGAAAAAGCGTTGCTTCGGAGGATATAATAACTTGATCCCCATTGAATCGCTTTACAGAACCTTTTTCTGGCATCAGGCCTCCTATGACAGTTTATTAAAGGTATGAAACTACCAGTAAAGAAAAGTTGCATACGCTCCTAATGCTGGTCGAGATGTTTTGAGTTACTGACATATAATAAAATGAATATTGAGGTACCGTATAATCGCGTGTAAGGGCCGCACCACTGTATTTAGAACAACAATATTGCAATAAAAACAAAAGATTTCAGAAATTATTTACGTATACGTTGCAACCCCTTGTTTTTGAGGCGCGCCGACTGTAATGCCATGTCTCTATGAATATATATCGCTAGGTGGCGCTAGCCACCGCCCGAGCACGTAGCGGCACGTGTCCGCATCCTTGATATTTGATCGGGCGGCCGCGGGGTGAGTGTGAGTGAGCCGTGAGGCTGTTCCAGCGGCCTCCGGAGTGGCTTTTACCAGAAGTGCCGCCATCCCCCGGGAGTCGGGCGCACCGTGCGCTGTTCACTGCCGTATATTCTGGTTAATTTGCTAACCGCCATCAATAATACTCGTTTGTGCAAATAAAAAAAATAATTAATTTGTAAAATGAGCGCGCAGAATAGTACAATGCTAGAGGTACAGCCGGCTGAACTCGTAACAAGCCGAGGTGTTCATGATATCGCAATTGTTTCGTTTTTGCCGGCGGTGGAATGCTTTGGTTTGATTATTAAGTCGACCCCCCACTTCAGATTTTCAAAAATTGAAAAAAGGGTCGACCTACATTCGTGTAAATATTGTATGTAAAATTGATGACCGGACAAGCGCCCATCCCCCATTTTTTCGCGATTATCTCTAAATTTTGAGTGGGCGCTTGTCCGGTATTTTACAATAGGTCCGAAATATCAAACAAGTTCGAATTGTCGAAATCAGTCGGCGACTGTACTCTATTCAGCATTCTTAGTCCGCAGGCTACCATCGAACGCGAGTCCCACTTAATCTACCATACCTTATCCGCAGTCCACCGTCTGAGCCCAGCCATACTTAATCCAGCATACTTAGTCCGCAGATGACTGTTGGTGGCGATTCATACTTAGTACGTTGTACTTAGTCCACGGGCGATCGTTAATGGGAGTCACAGTTAGTTCAACATAATTATACTTAAATCCCATCGCAACCGACGCCACAATCCGATGGAGGCAACCAAGCCGCGCAAACAGCGCATCGTTACGGCGCTCGTTTTCTTTGTGGCTTTGCTACCACTGGTCAACCATTCGTGCTAAAAAGAAAGCTCAGAATCGCAGCGCCTTCATTGTGCATGATTAGTTTCTGTCGGTGACAGCCAACCTATTTCCGTCCACGAACCAACTTCGTAGCAGACAAACTACTGTCTTTGCTTGCGTTAGCAGACTATCTCTTTAGGAACGCTATCTTTGCTCGCTCCGCAAGAAGGCAAATTAGATCTCGCTCTCGCGGTGACCAAAATTGGACCCCTGGTGCGTTCGTTTCCTTTACTCGCCCCACGTCCTATTTGCCGCTTTTAATTGTGCTTTTTTCTCCGGTCCTGACCTGCCTGCCGCCTCCGTGCGTAGTTGTTGAAATCATCTTTATTGAGTGACCACATCACGATCCGGCGCCCGACGTGTCCTTACCTGCCAACCTTTGCATGCGCCCGTGTGCAGGTGACGTGCTGGTGTACGTGAACGGGGTGTGCGTGCTGGGCTACACCCACCAGGGAGTGGTGTCCCTGTTCCAGTCAATCTCCCCTGGGGAGATGGTGCACCTGCAGGTGTGCCGGGGGTACAGCCTGCCCTTCGACCCAGATGACCCCAACACTGAGATCGTCACCACCATGGCCGTCAGCTCTCCCGATGCCAACGTGTCGCTCCACTCTCGGCGGCCGGACGACTACCAGGTGGGAGGGCTCACTGGCGGCTTTGGCGGAGGAGCATTTTGTCAAAAGAGGCCCTTTTTTGATTGATTGATTGTTTGATCTATTGACGCCGTAAATAGGCACCGAAAAAGCATAATCTCAGCGTGAAAGGAACCTCGCAAGACAATCCCCCGCTCTTCCCCAAATTTGAAAAACAAAATAAATTATAAAAATCAAATTCTACCTTCGTTCTCTCCTCGAAAAGAATGAAATGTTACTTAGTCCTACAGATGAAGTTGGGAGAAACAGAGCATGCAGTGGAGGAACACACATATTTCTCTTTTTATAATAATTGTCGTTATTCATGAAAGTAGTCCCTCGCCATAACGAAGTCAATGGGATGGCAAAAAATTCTATAGAAGTGGTAATTTGGTAAATGTGAGGGAGCCAAAAAACAGTGACAGCAGCTTTGAGGGTGGATGGAAACACTGCGAGATCGGTGACCACTGCGATTGGCCAGCCGGTGCCAAGGTCAAGCGCGACGCTGGGCAATCGCGGCAGTCAGACATCTTGCCGACTTTCTCGCCAAGCGTCCAACTTGGAGTGACAGGTCTCTGCATTGATGCAGAGACCTGTGGCTTCATTCTCGAGCAGATGGCCTCTAAGTAAGAACACCTTAATTAGAGGAACGATCGAGAAAATTTGGGGGCTCAGAGAATCCTCGAGGGTATTCTGAGGAACCTCCGGGTTCTGAGGAACCCACTCCGAGGAAGCACGCTCCAAACGGTGCATCCCCTTACGCAGGACATCTACTCGAGCAAGAGCCTGGAAGAGCTGGACGGCGGGGAGTCCCGCACGAGGCCAGCCAAGTCCATGCCGGACCTGAGCGGGTCGGAGCGGCCCCGGTCGCAGCCGCAGCGGCACAACAGCGCCGACCTGCTGGCCCCCGGGGAGGTCCGGACATCCTGGACTTTGGGGCGTCTTCCCCGGTCGGGGGCAAGCCCGGCCAGCCGCCCCAGTTCATCACGGTCGAGATCGTCAAGGGCACCTCCGGCTTCGGCTTCACCATCGCCGACAGCGCCTACGGGCAGAAGGTGGGCACACGCTCGTTTGGGACTCGGTCGGTTACGGTCGCCGACCAGGCGAGGGCGGCAGAGAGGGGCTTCAGTCGTCCTGCCGCCGGCTTTCTATCTTCGATGACGCTTCAACGTCTCACGCACCTTGTGCGCGTGCTTAGCCAAAGTACGGCGGAAGACACGAGGCGCGTGCTGGAGACCGGGCTTTCCAAAGACGCCCACCCTTCTCATTCAGTCATGACTATACACATTTCCAAAAAACGCTCGGCCCCAGGGACAAGAGAGCCTTTTTCGAGCTCCCTCTCACTGGCATTCTGCTACACCTAACCGAGTGGACTTTTGATTTCGATGGGCGCAGCCTGCGTTGGGCCAATTTCCGACACTGCCGGTGGCTATATTCTCGCCTTTCTCGCTGTTTTTTTTTTGCATTTCATGGTGTATGTAATTTCTGGATGAGATGGAGAAAGCATTGTACCACATTTGAAGCAAAAAACAAACTATTTTTATTGGGTATGCACGTGACAGAAATAATGTGATTGGAATGTTTGTTTTATTTTAGGATTAATATTGACGGCGCGGCCCGCCCCGCCTTGTGAATGGACAAAGCACTTAGCCGTCGAAAATAATTTATGACATTAATATAGCCGCAAGGCACGCAGATTTCACTTCACAAATGAAGTGGTGATCCATGTATACGACCGGACTCGGGTCTGAAATTTAGCGAGTGTCAACATTCAAACAATATATTGTATGTACCGCACGGTGGACTATTATCCGAAAAGGGCTTACTTGAGAAAGATCTCAAATAATGCAGCATGAGAGTATCAACAACAGTTGCGTCTCGGCGATCAGACATAATCCAAGAGGACGTCGTTTCGGGACACGTATTTGGGAAAGAGCTGCTCTTTTCCACAACACCAGCACTAAGGCAAAGGCACAGACACGGCTGGTCTGTTCTCCCACCCCAACTCAATCAGCTATTATTGGTGATGATTAAAACACACGGATTTTCTCTGGGAGTAGGGAGAACAGTTGTCATTCTTTTCGAAATCGTGTCGAGAGACGTTCTTCCCTTCCTTCGCTTTCCGTGAATGTCGAGCAGAAATGCATGAATGCTACCGGCCCTATTTCTCACAGTGGAACATAACAAAAAGGGTATGCAGCATGCATAAGGAAAGTAAAGTAAAAAATTTCAAGAGAGGCCGGAAAATCTGGAATGCAAAACCATAAACATAGGCGGAGAATTGGGCTGAGCAGGTTTTAACAGCCCGAGAGAGTGGCGTACAATTTCTGGCCAATAAGAGTCGCACCAGCTGCATCATCATCAACATGGCGACGGCTTAGGAGCATTTTTTGGAGACGTGTATAGTGGTCACAGTTAGGACCTGCAGCCGTAAACATCGGATTACAGTTAAACCTTGACGTTACGAAGTCGGTAAAATTTGCAATTTACTTCATTACATCAATATTTCGCTAAATCAGAATTCGACTTTAGCGTCTGAGTTTATCTCTGGGTTTATCTCTGTGAGTAGGGAGAAGAGTTGTGTTATTGTGACGTCTAGTGCGTGCCCAATGCCGCTTTCCCCGACCACCGCCGTCCTTCCTCGCCCCCAGGTGAAGAAGATCTTGGACGAGCCCCGCTGCCAGGGGCTGCAGGAGGGGGACATCCTGGCGGAGATAGAGGGGCGGGACGTGAGGGGCCGGCTGCACACGGAGGTGGTGCAGGCCCTGAAGGACTGCCCCGTGGGCCAGGGCGCACGCATCACCGTGCATCGGGGCAGGCACACGGCCGCCTCCCCGGCCAAGGTCAAGGCACGCGCCGCCAAGGTGAGCAAGTTCTGGGACCCGGAGAGTCACTTGATGAGCTACGCTTGTCGGAGCATAGGTTCCCAAACTGGGTTTCCTTGGGAGCTCTCGGGTGTTGCCCAAGTTCTCAAATTTCCTCGACTGCCCTGCACCTAAGTAGAAGCATTCTCCCCGTTCAGGCACTATTTCAGAAGGCCTGAGCATGACTAAGATGCCCAACTTTGTGGCAAACATTTCTCAGTATGTGCGTTTATTTTTACGAGGTTTGTAGGCTTCTGCGGTGCTTTAGTGCAAAGGTGTTAAAACATTTTAATGTTGAGGAACCCCTTTTTGTTACAAATGGGTGCCAACCCAAGTAGCACAGAAACATTTGAAGAACATTCCAAGAACATTAGCAAGAACATTTGCAACATTCTCGGTACGTTTGCGAATGTATCTGGGAACGTTCTCTAAATGCTCTTAGAGCATAGCATAGAGACTTATCCATCACATCTGGGGAACATTCTCCACGAAATGTTTGCAGAACGTTGAAAGAACATTGAATAAAAATTCACAACATTCTAAGATTGTTTCGAAAAGCAGACTTATGTTTGCAGAACATTCTCAGAACAGTAAATCAACATTCATGGCATAATGCTTATGGTAGTTCCAGTATCTATTCTGAAGAAAAGAAGAAAAATTGACCGCATCTCCCCGTGGTGAATGATGTTGGTTGGGGCAAAGCTCTGGTGGTGCTTGTCTGCGTAGACGCTGAGCCGCAGCATGCCGAGCCTTTCGTTCGTTTTCATTCATGTCAGAAAGAGAGTGTGTGGTATGGAACGTGGTTATATACGCATTTGAGCATTTGACCGCAGCGCCCTCTCGTCTATAAACGTTGAGCCAATGCATGCAAAGTTTAATTGCGATTATATACGCATTTGACCGCAGCGCCCCTCCTGTGTAGACGTTGAGCGGCTACATGCAACGTTTCATCCATGACAGAAACCCCAGGTCTTGAGTTACTACCACATCTCAGAGCCCCCTACTCGTCCTGTCGCTGCGCAAACAGATTTCAACATTTTTGTTTCATCGTTTTTTTTTTTCATCTTTTTTTTTTTTGTTCTACACGAGCACGTGAGTTTACGAGCTCGTAATTTTTTATCATTTTCTTTTTTTGCTTTACACGAGCACGTGATCTCACGAGCAGAAGCACGAGCACCCTACGCCGGCCTACGGCGGACGGACATACGGACATGGCTAGCCCCTAAGGAGCTTCGCCCCTAAAACCACAATTGGCCAAATGCAGACTATGACGTCAGCAAAAGGCGTATCATCGACGGAAGTAAGAGGAATGTCAGAACTTCAATTTAGATGGAGAGTGCTATGATTTCAGGCTTCCACGAAACACCATCAAACTTGTTGTTCACAAGGTAATGATGTCACGAAAGGTAACCAAACGAGGGCGCCACCGAAACATCTCGCCGCAGCACCAATGAGCCATACTACAAATATGGATGTGGTAAAGCTCCTCACAGGGCAATCAATATTTCTTAATCGAAAGATATTTTACAAGGCGCGGGAACAAGATTCCCGCTTTCCTAGCGCACTAGCTTGAGCATGTACTAACGACAATTTACTCCTATCTGACACTTGTCAACTTCTTTCATTCAAAATGTGCTGCATACATAACCGATTACTCACTCCGAGCTCAAGAACAGATACACATGGCATCCCACATTTAACTGCAGGATATAGCCGTTTTCAAAGTTTTGAACCCCACATGATAAAAATCGGGTCTATTCAAAACTGCACCTCTACATACGCAGTGAGTGCCAAGTTCATTATCAAGTTTTGAAAACCATTGCTTTTCTCCTACACCTTATATCACATTCCTCGGTAGACTCACATAAGATAAAACTGATCCCTTATTCTAAGTTTCCAGAAACTCCACTTAATTTGCATATTTTTGGCACAAAGTGGCATATAGTGGGTGGTGGTTCGAACCACAGGCTGCGTGAGAGCTCCGTAAAGTTGGCTTCACCTGCGAAAACTCTAGAAATGTTCGCAAGCGAACATTCAAAGAATGTTGCGCATATGAATGTTCGAAGGCGAATGTTCCGAGAACATTCTGCATACCAATGTTCGCCAACGAACGTTCCTAGAATGTGGAGCAGCTTACCTACTAGGGAATATTCGCATACGAACGTTTCTAGAACGTTTCTAATGGTGTTTTAACGTTCCTTCAACATTCAGAACACCCAGGGAATGTTTGCACGACATTGGGTGCTACGTGGGAAGGAACTCCCAGTCTCGTCTGAATGCAATAAAGCAGTTAAGAAGCCTCGTAAACATTGATGTGCATACTAGGGACTGTTTGGCTCATTGCTATGCATCAATGGGTGACTGGGATCTGGTGAAATATTGCTTAAACTAGAAATATACTTTTCTTATGGGTCGGGTCGGTCGAGGAAATTTTGGGAGCTCGGTGAACCCGTGATAGTGGTCCGGGGAACTCCTGAGTTCCAGGAACCCAGTTTAAGGGGAGACACGGCCGCAAAAATCAACTTTTTAAAAAAAGTCGATTTTGAAAAATGGTTTTATTAAGTTCAACAACTTCCGAAGCATACTTTTACGAAGTTTTATTTACGTCCGCTGCATAGTTACTTCGTTATAAATTATTTTCGGCGCGCCGGTGACGCGAGCCGGTACAAAACGACGGGGCGCGGGCGCAGAGTCGGGCAATGTTTACACATTTTACCTCGGAAGCGCTCCGCGTACGCTAGGCCTAGCGAGCAGATCGTACTCTCGTTTGAATGCTTATCTCTTCTATTTTCGACGCTGGCACTCGTCGTCGTTCAAGGATAAGCGAGCGCGCTGGAAAACGATTGGGAACCCCGTCGAAATCTGAGCGTTTTTGCGAAAAATAAAAGGTACACGGTCCTCTATTGGCCGGAATGTTGAAACCTGAGCTCCCATTGGTTCCCGCACTCTGCGTGTTCGCCGACTCGCCGTTCGCACTTTAGTTCTTGTTTGAAGCCTGCGTTGTAACATTGTCACGTCTCAGTTCCGATCGCGAACTTTACGGGGACCATTCTGTTGGACTTTGTTACATTTTGACGCTATGCCTGTGGTAAAGTCGGGAACGCGGAAACAGTACGGCCGCCGCTCGCGATTTACGAAAGCACGAGGACGGAACGGTCCAAAGAAAGCAGCCACCGCCGCCGCCTCTACCGATGACAACGTGCTTGTTTGTCCGAGATCTTCGCCTGCTCGAGCGGATCTCGCGGCCCCAGCCCCAGCCCCAGCATCCGAAAGTGCATCGTTTTGCGACGCGGACACGCTCACTGCGTTTGAGCGGAAGGTTAGTTTTTTTGAGGCCGGCGAAAGCGGCGGGCGCGATGAAGACGAGGAAGATCCCAGGGAGCCTTCCGGTGACAGTGCAGCCGGCTACCGTTTGTTGGACGTGTCCTGTGTGCGAAGCCTGGTTGAACCGCTGCTCTGTCCAACTTGTCGTGCTGGTGGTCTCCAACTTCAGGAAACTGGTGTGGGAGCTCGTCTGACGTTTGCTGTCGAGTGCTCTACATGCGGAGTCGTCGTCTCGGCGCCGCTCTCGTCGACCGTTGATGGAACACAACAAACCGAACTTGCAGCGCGCCTCGGAATCGTTTCTCGGAACTGTGGCATCGGTTTCACCAAACTAACCAACTTTTTTACCGGACTGAATGCCCCGCCACCGATGCACCTCAAGACTTAACAAAAAATTGCGACAAAGGTGCACGACGCGGCCACGCGAGCGGCATCTAACGTGATGAAGGAGGCCGCGCGGATGGTGCGGAAGGCACTGGGAACAAACCCCGACGGTGAACCAACCCCCGATGGTGAACCAACTCCCGATGATGAAGCACTGCAAGATGTGTCCGTCAGTTATGATGGGACATGGCATAAGCGAGGCCACACGTCACATTTCGGCGTTGGCGTCGCCATAGAGCTGGAGACGGGCCTCGTTCTCGACTATGCTGTTGTCAGCAATTATTGCCATGGTTGTAGGATTGGACCCAAAGAGGGATCAGAAGGCTACAAGGAGTGGCTGGAAACACACCAGTGCCAGAAAAACTTCAACGGCTCAGCAAATGCCATGGAAGTGCAAGCAGCGGAGGTCATCTTCAGTCGGTCAGTAGGTCTCCACAACCTCCAGTACACAACTATCCTCTGCGATGGTGACAGCAAAGCCTACAACCATGTCTCTGCACTCCAGCTGTATGACAAGGAGGTTGCCAAAGAAGATTGCGTAAACCATGTTGCAAAGAGAGTTTATGCCGGGCTGGAAAAACTCAAGAAAGCCAAGAAAGGACTGGGGGACGAGGCAAACTGACCAACGTGGTAATGAAGCGGATGACAAATTATTACGCCAGCGCCCTCAAGGAAAATGCCCCGGATGTGACGGCTATGCAGCGAGGCGTCTTCGCAACTCTGCTGCACATGTACTCAACGGATGAAGAGCCTAGACACAACGCATGCCCCAAGGGGGAAGAGTCGTGGTGCCACCACAACCGTCACCTGGCACTCCAAGCGTCTGGCAAGCCATCAAGTGCAAAGCCCCACCGGCCGGCTTTCTCCAAGGAGGTGGCCAAGGAGGTTGTGCCACTGTACAACCGCTTGGCACAGAAGGAATTGTTGGCCAGGTGCGCACGGATGAAGACCCAAAATGCCAACGAGTCTTTCAATGCCCTTGTATGGAAAAGGTGTCCAAAGACCGAGTTTGCTTCACTTCAGACAATTGAGACGGCAGTGGCCCTAGCTGTCCTGGATTTTAATATGGGACCGAAAGGAATGGAGAGGGCTCTCCTTGAAATGGAGATGGAAGCCGGGAGCCACCACGAGTCCCAGGCAAGAAAGGTGACCCAGCACCGACTTGCCAGGTCCCGAGCCAGTGCCCTGGACTCGTCAAAGGTCGCCCACAAGCGACGCAAGCTGGAAGCGGTGGCTGTTGAGCAGAAGCGCCTCAACGAGGAGGGTCCTACCTATGCTCCTGGACAGTTTTAGTGGCCTTTTTGAGGCAATAAACGCATATCTGAGGTGTGGAAACTTTAGATGCGTTTTCTCCGTTCCATTTTTTCAGCATAAATTTCATTTTAGTCAATCTATCGTTTGACAATGGGACTAAAGGAAAGGCCCATTCTTTGTTTTTCTAGACTGAAATTTAATGAGGAATGCGCCTGTGGAATTGTTTTTTTATTTTATGGGTTTCTTTTATAAAAATTTGTAACATTTTGTCTAAGACAAAGAGGGCTGAAAAGTAGATTGATTTTGCAGAACAATATTTTTTATAGAAATAAACGACTTTTTACTAAAATCTTTTCATAGGCGCATACAATGAACATTCTGTTTTGTACCTAGCGAAAAAAAAAAGTGAGGTTTTATCTTAATTTTCTAACGATAGATTGACTAAACAATGTATGTGTGTCCTTTATGAAGACTGCTGTAATTTCTTTCGCAATTATTGTACTGTGCTGAAATTTCATTCTGCACCACCTACCATGACTAGCAGGCCACTCACTAAATTTCATTCATTTTAAGCCAGGGGTTCAAAAGTTGACCCTCCCAGGTAGTGTCTCCCCTTAAGAACACATGCTTCAGTGCACCAATGCCAAGATCAGGAGGAGTTTCTTGGCTGTCGTGATGAAAATGGACAGCGTCGGCTGGTGCGGTGTTTTAATGATACTGCGCGGTGCTCCAGCGTATGCTTTGGCCGCTCCAACCTTGCTTGAAAGGCTTAGAGTGCCGAGTGGCTATCAAACGCATGCCCTTCAGATCCAAGTGGGGCAGACCCTTTGGCATCAGCGGGTATCCATACCCGCAGCATGTGGTAGATTCTGGGTCTTGCCAGCACGAACACCGTGTAGCCTTGAACACGAACACCGCCCGCTCCTTGAAGGCAGTCGGCTCACTGTCCAGGTACGACAACTGAAGAGCCTCGTGACCAGTCGCCGGCAAAAACACCAGGTCTTGCATAAACCACAGTCGATCCCACACAGAATAGCTAGTGCGTCCCATCCCAACGGCCAGGGTGAGACTGAGCGGCGAGCGAACGGGCGGCCATAGGCGAGAAAGAGCAGGTGGTGCCCTCTCCTGGCCAAAGCCAACTGCAATGAGTGCTCGCATGCTCTGTTCGTTTACGGCGACACGAGGCATGCCCAGTACAACAAGCTCGATACGGTTGACGCCGTAGAAGGAGGAGAGCCCGTGTCAAAGCACCGACACTTCATTCCCCAAATGTGTTTGGGGGGGGTCTTTTTGGTGCTTTTTGTAAAGCAGACGCAACTGGCTACGGTTAAGGCTGGTATTCGTACTTGCATTTGGGTCTTCTGACTGACTGTATTGCAACCACTTACGACGAAAGAAGAGGCTGGCGTCATCTGTCGAGTAGCCCCGGAACACCTTCAGTCTGCATATTGCCGCGCGCGCAGCTGGCCAAGTAGGCAGCGTGCGCGTGGCCTATCGGTTATCCTGCCTCCCACGCGAAAAGCCAGGGTTTGATTCCTGGGAGTGAAGTGTCTTTTATTTATTCTTTCTACTTGTGATTCTCGCAAGTTCGAGAACTTTCTTGTTTTGCCGAGTTACGAATGTTCTACGCGCCGAACGTTCTAGTCCGAATGTTCCAGAAATCCATGCCGGTACAAAAGGCGCTCCGCGTGGCGAGCCGGGATCAGTCTCGCCCCAGCGCTTGATACTGCAATTTCGCCGACATTGACGCCCTCGACGTTCTGCTGTTTTCTTCTTTTCCCATTTTGTTTTGGGCACAAGTTTGCCCCATTAAACGTTTAGTTTCTTCAGTTATCATCGCCTCATCAATTGTCATTCGTGACAATATAACCAGACTGAAGTTATGCAGTTTGTGGGGGCTACCAATCTACGCACTATTTATAAGAAATGGTTGCGTAGAACATTGTCAGGATTAGTGTTTCAGGCACGCAGCGAAAGAACGATGCTCAAATAATGCGCTGCTCGGAAGCGTTTCAGGTCTACCCAATAGATGGCACCACAAGGTACTTCGTCGTAAGCAGTTACGAGCGGTAGCAATTCCGTCAATCAAATGTGCGAATTGGCCCTTACAATTTCAAAATGCGACTTTCTCCAGCTCTAAATACTGCGTCGGGAAGCTTGAGCGACACCGTTTTGCTCCGTTGTGGACTGTTTTTAACATTCTCGAGGACAGCAAAGCATTTCGCGTGACTTCGGACAAAGCTTCGGAAAGGTGGCAACAGTGAATTTAAGCATCAAGTTGGCTCCAGCGTCCCGAGTGGTTCTGCAAAGTGCCCTCGTGGGTTCCAACTTTCAAATTTCCTGGAGCGCCGCTGCCTCTAAGTCAAGTGTTTTTCCAATTCAAACACTTTAGTGGATCCGAACCACTCATTATTGCATAATTAAGAGCCACTAGTGTGTGCCTGATTGTTTGCAAGGTCTGTAGGCTTCTCTGCCGCTTTAATGCACTAATGCCGGGACTGAGATGGGTTTCTTGGCTAACAGTTAAAAGAAATAGGGGTTCCTCGAGGTCAGAGGGTTTGATGACACCTGATTTAGTGGATCTCTCGAAGACCATCTCTGTCCCGCTGGGTGACGGGCCACGGGGAGCTCAGTCGCTCTTGTGTTTTTCAGGTCCGGCCGTCTGAGGACTTCCTCTCGAAGGGGTCCAACTCCACCTTCTCCCACTTTGCCCTCAAGAGCTACCACTCGGGTGAGTGGGAACGCCACTACAGTCGCCGACCGATTTTTCGGACTTCGCAGGGACAGAAAAAATATCCGAATAATAGAGCAGTCCGAAAAATTAGCAGATTAAAAAACCTGCCTTTGTTACGTCTAAGCAGGCTTAAAAAGCCATGTACAGTGCCTTGCTTCAGGTTACGCCTGCGCGCCTTGTTTCAGGTTACACCTCTGTTTGCGTTCGGCAACTTTCTATTAAGGGGGACGCGGGTCCTAAAAATGCAAAAAATCGCGAAAAAGTTGATTTTTCAAAAATTCTGTATTTGGGTGCCTTACATATCCAAGCACACCTCTCCAAAATATTATAGCGTAATTCAAACTCAAAGTATAAAAAAAACGATAATTACGTCGCGCGGAACGCGCCCAAAACCTCCCCGAAAGAGAAAACCGACGTCGAAACGCGCGCCTTCCGCGCTCCGCCGGTGTGCGCCCAAGCGCGGCCATTTTGGTCTCGTTCGAAAGCTTGCTTCTTTATCTACATTTTTGGCGCCATTAAAAATGGCGTCCGCCCGGGAAAAGCACAGAATACCGCGATTCCCCGGAGAAAGAAACCGAGCTACCGATTGGCTAAGAAGCACGAGCCGCAGCAAGCGCTGTCGCTATTGGCCGAAGCGCATGCCTCCTCTCCTGAAAAATGTCATTCTCCTCTCCTCCTCTCCTTCCTCGTGGCGCGGAAGGAGTCGGGAGCAGCCGATATCGTTGTTTGTCGTCTGCTAGCGGTTGCGTTTTGGCTTCAAGCACGTTATTTCTCGGCGTTCGGCTGCTTTGTTTAGCTCGACGTCTTTAGGAGACATCGGTAGTGATCGCGATGCCTAGCGTGGAGCTTTCAACGCAGCGTGCGTGCGGCAAGCGGAAGCGTCGGGCGTAGAACAAGAGGACTTCGCTCGCATCGCCAGCCGCGTTGCTTGCGGCGGACATGCGGCAATTTCAGCTGCCAGCAGCTGAATCATTTTCCGAGGTGCCCGCCTCTGATGTGAGCAATGAAAAAGACGACGGCTTCGGCCCTGGTGCGTCACGACTCGACTCGCATTTCTACACGGCAAGCGAAAGTGCTCAACGTGCGTCGCGGGCTGACGAGATGAAGCAGGATTTGGCCGCGAAGTCTGCCACACAGCGGAAGTTTGACCTCCTCAATGTCACTGTCGAGGATAAAGAGACAGATTTCGGCACGCAGTTTGTGATCGTGGATTTGAACGTGTTGAACGTGTTCTTCGCGACCACCAAATGTGAGCAGTGCGGAATGGCCGCGCCCTTTCACAAGCTGGTGCTTTGAAAACGTCCCCGCGTCCCCTAAAAAAGCCCTTCTGAGGGCTAACCAACTGTTGTATATGGGGCTGCTTTCCCTACCCCGTGTCTCTCCCTTAGTATGAAATTCAAACCAAAGGCATTCCACCCGTCTAAAGCTTCAATGTTGTTAGTTATGCATACCCAAATTTCAAAGTCGATTTTCTCAGCTTTGGTTTTTTCAGCCTCTTCTCCGGCCAGGGAGGCTTTTTGATTCACTTGCGCTCAACCGATTTTCATAAACTTGGTACTATTTTCTTTGGAATGAACTAGACTGCAAGCTAAAGCTATTTTTATTATGATATTTTGTGGTATATAAAACTGGCATTTCATTATTAGACATTGTTATAGCCGCTATTGTATGTCTTCTATTCACTTTAATTTTTTTACATGATTATATGGTGCTAAAGAAATAAAAATAGCTTTAGCTTGTATGGCATTTCTTTAGGAAGCAATTGATACCTTTTTTTCATTAAAATTTTTATAGGAAGGTATTTTAAAATTTTTCCTGAAATTAGCTAATTAATATTTTATTTTGTTAATAACTTTTGACAAAGAAGAGATATCTGAAATCTGATTGCAGTTATGAAATCAGCACAATAAACTCCATGCCTGTGCAAAAAATCATTGAAATAGACCAATAAACAAAAAATATTTTTTGAGAACCCACTTCCTCCCTTAACTTGAGAATCGCTGCCTTCTTTTCTAGTGTTGTGGTCGAGTACTTTCTGCGCTTCTTAGCGACACATCGCGGCGGCGGAAGAGCAGATGGGGCAATGACGTTTAAAGGAGCTGTGCAACGATTTTAACGTTGAAAGAATTGGCGTTTTCTACTTTTGACATTGTTCACCTTGTCACAAAGGACAGAAAACACACCTCCTTCCTTCGAAATGTTGCAATTCCGCCGCGTAATCGCGAGGCAAAAAATGAGAATATTCCTCGACCTGCAGCCGTGAGTGGCGGCCATGAGAAACACGCGGCATGACGTCAATGGGGAATCTTGTAGAAAGATAGCAAGTTGTGCGAATACCTGCTCGATAAAAGGTAACTTTTCTATAAATCTTGTCGTTCCAACATAAATACAAATGCGTCAAAAACCTGGTATCATCGACAAAACTTTTATTATACGGAGTCTCAGTGGCGCCATCTATCCTAGGTCCACAAAACCGTCAGCAGCGGAACAGCCGCCAGAAGCCAGAGGGGCAGGGGGACAGGGTCGGACGGGTATGGCCGGACCCGGATGAGACTTTCCTCCTTTCATTAGCACGTGGTCACGCGGTCGCCAGCGGATGAGTCCTCACTGCTCACTGATGTCTCTAAGAGAGAGCTTCACCGGAACCCCGCGCCTTCCCCATTGACATCACAGCGCACGTGACTCGGAAGTTAGTGAAGGAGCTGAGAGGCGCCGAAAACCTCAATCTTTGTCCATTTTCAAAATAAAAACTAGGACATGCAGGCAAAAGCGGTTTTTTGTTCTTTACTTCAGAAAGGTCGAGACACCAACTCCCACATTAGTTAAGCAAAGCACTGAAACGGTTGCACAGCTCCTTGAAGCTAGCATAGTCCGAAAACACAGTTCACCGAAACTATGTCGAGATGAGGCACAAGTTCACGACTGCAATGGCGAATAATAAAGCAGAATGGTAGCAACAATGATGATGATAATGGTGCGCAGATAGAAAAATAAACCGTACAGCATGACCTAGTGGTAGGACTTACCAGTACTCAATTAGGCCTGCCAAACCAAGCCAATCCATGTGCAGCCAACCTAGGATTCAAAATGGCCACTTCACGGTGGTGTTTCCCGCTGATTGCTCACGAAGATTTTGTCCAAAATATCGAACGTTCGGACTTCAAGCTGTCTGAAATATCAGTAATGAACACGCACTATTTATATCGGGTAGGTCACAATTCCTCCCTTAGGTCCGAAATATCAAACAAGTCTCAATTATCGATGTCCGAAAAATCAGTAGGCGACTGTACTCTTTCTTTGATTTGTAGGGGTTGCGGGAATATCTGAAATTCTTAACTTAACATTTTTGTGCTTTTATTCATACTTGCTCACCCCTCTGCAGGAAAACCTCGTCAATATGTTTTTAAAAAGACAACAGTAAAAAAAAAAATTACGACCCATAAAAAATGTATTTGCTGACGCTTGCGGGCATACCGTAAAAGTCTTGTAAGAACGCCCACCCGAAATAAAGAGATAAATGGTAAACTATCTTTGGAAATGCTACAGCAAAATTTTATGAAAGAAGTCGCCCCTTTGCCATATTAACGTGGCTAAAGCAGTGGTATCACAAAATGCGATACATTAGTGTGGAGAAACTGTGTGCACATAAGGAGACTGGATGGTGCGAAGCTGTCCTGTGTTGTGCAAGGTAAGTGCCCGAGTGCTCCGTGGACGTCTTACTCGTGGGTGCCGTCTCTCTGCGGTTGCATTGTAAATGTGACATTCTCAGAGCCTGTCGGAGTGTGAGACGTAGTAGACGGAGCTTGCGGAAAACACTATTACAAAAAAAAAATTGCGATAAAAACTACAGAGGAGAGTATACAGACGGAGCGCTGTCTGTTGTAGGTAATCGCGTACCGCTGCCGATACGCTCAGATCCCACGTGGTCCGTCAAACAACCCGAGTCCAGCCTGGTTCTTTCACGGGAGCGGGATTCCGCTCCCTTTTTTGATTCATAAAACACAACTCTCAAAACACTCAAACTAAACTACAAAGACACGCGGCATTACGCACATATTCACACTTGCACGTTAAGCCAATGCTAAACACAAAAAGGGCTCCCAGGCCTCGTGTCCCGCGATTACCCAAGGATTCGGTCGCTTACACCTGCCTGTTCTCGGTACTGCCGGGAGTCCTAGGAGGCTTTGCCCCCGGTCCCCCCGTCTATATCTTGATTGATGGGCAAGGAGGTTTCTCGTCGCCCGCCCTGGGGCGCCTGCAGCGCCATCCAGTGGCTGGGAGAGAAAGCGGCACGTTGGGAGCCGAATTTAAATCCCAAACGACCCCGCGGCGACACGACTATGTGATCGTGTCTGAGGCGAGGCAACTGCATAGCCATCTCACGGCAACGATGCCAGAGTGGTTTGATGGGCGCCTCGTGAGTGCACGGTGCACCATACTGTCAACTGCTTATTTTGGAAGGAACGCCCATTGACGTGGTCGCACCAAACAAGAAATACATCGGCGACGCTCCGTCTGTGTACTCTTCTTTGTTCTTCGTTGTTTTCATTGCGCTGTTTTTGTCGTAATCATGTTTAACCAACTTGCCCAACTTTCCACCAGTAAATAAAACAATTGGAACGCAGCAGCGCCGAGCAGAGCCATGGTGCCAGCTCGCAGTAACAGAAAATGAAACACTCAAACATACCCCAACCTGTTCCGGCAAAGCGAACGGCGGCTTTGTTTTTTGCCGTTCTTTCTCCGGGGTCCAGGGAAGTCCAGAGCGCACTCGCTTTACCAAGTAGAGCACCGCTGCTCCGTCTGAACACGTGATGTTTTTTCCCCACTGGGAGGCGGACGGAGGCACTCAGGAAGATGGTCCGGCTGGCAGTCGGCCTCTAACTTCCGTTGCAGGCACTTAACCTGCTATGGCTAAGTGCCAGCCATATGACACATTCTGCATTGAATTAGTGATAAACACCGGGACACTCGCTCAAACCCCGCGAGACGGGAGCTGATACGGCTGATCACGGACACTGTAAACTCGCGTACCACGGTGCAATAAACGCAACAGAAACCACTACAAACGCCCGTGTCACGCATACCGGTACCACAGACTGTTCAATTGATGTGATTCCCGTCGGACATTGTGTGATAGCCAACACGAATTGTGGGGATGCGCAAATTTTCTAGACTTTCCCGTTAGGAATATTCAGCACAAAAAAAAATCAGCAGAACCCATCCTTTGGGAATGATTATCTACGTTAATGCGAATAGCATCAAACGGTGCGGAGTTATGCGCGTTCGTCAGGTGGCCGGTACACTCTAGATACGCCAGCCCACTCTTGAGGCGATTCTAAATTTGTTGACACTTTCACAGCCCTGCGCACGATCTCCGCAGCCCAGCACGTGCGTTTGTGTCACTTAGGAAGGCGAGCAAAGCACGCGCCATACGCACAAACACTCAAAATGGTACCGACCAGACTTTCTGGCGTCTCAGCTAGTCTCAACTAACGGTACTCTAAACGGTTGTTTATATCTTTACTATAGGACGCGCTTACAGCGCTGTCACAGCTACCGGTGCGCGCGCGTTCCATGCACGAGGGCTCATTCCGCTCTCGTGAGGCTGAGCTAGAGGTCTCCCGAGCGCGGGAGAGGGTGAGCTAGAGGGAGAGGGTGAGCGCGGGAGAGGGTGAGCTAGCCCTCGTGCATGGAACGCGCGCGCACCGGTAGCTGTGACAGCGCTGCAAAGCGCGTCCTATGGTAAAGATATAAACAAATGTTTAGAGTGCGGTGAATGACTGCCTTCATAGCTCTGTGGTTAGCGCGTCTGCCTGCTGATCAAAGGGTCAACGGTTCGAATCCCAGCCGGCGCCGGTCTTTTTTATTTATTTATCGACCCGCGGCGTAAGAGGTTAGATAGCCAGATAGATAGATAGATAGATAGATAGGATACATAGACGAAAAGTGCGTGAAGTATCCAAAGAATGCTATTCGCATTAAAACGTGAAAAGAGGATCAGCGGAGCTGTACTTGATACATTGCCGCTAACGCGCGCACGCTCCCGTTTCCCGCTTCTTCTCGTCCGACACACCGCTGATCGTGGATACGTCTCCGGCGAACCAGAGTCCCATGAAGCGCACGCGGCGCCAAATGGGTAATCCACGAACTCCCTCCGGATTTCAGCTGTCGCACCCGGGAACTGTTCAGCCGGCGTGGACTGCAGTCGTCGCCGGGCCTCGCAGCTTGTGCTTCGCCTTGAGGCACGATCGTCGTCTGTGGCGTCGGCCCGCCGGCGCCGTTTACATCGCTGGTTTTGTTCTCGGCGGAGGCTTTCCATGCGAGCTATGTGCTCTTCTTTGCCAAGGGAATCGGAAGTGCTTGAGGCAGTGGAAGTTGAGGCGACAGCGGTTTTGCGGCGGTTGCGGCCTCGTTCGCGCTGCTGCGTACGTCGCCGCTCCCCAGTCTTCTTTGCCCGAAAGGCGCGCGGCCAATTCATCCCAAGTCCAAACCGAAACTGATAAGAGCGTAGGAAACAGTGCGCAAAACAGACGAGGACGAAGAAACACACGTGAAGAGCGCTGTGCTTGTTACATGTGCTGCTTCTTTGTCGTCGTCTGTTTTTCGCGCTGTTTCCTACGATGAATTCCCACCAACGCGCCCAACTATTCATTCTTCTACTATAGCTGGAAAGGTTGCCGCCATCTACGAGTGACGGCGGCAAGCAGACTGGTTGTGTGCTTGCTGCCGTCGCTTATATATGGCGGTAGCTGTCCAGGCAGGTTTGTTTCAACATACACGGACACGATCCTGGGGAACTTAGCCCTTAACAGCTCCGCTGTAAAAAAAGAAAGGATAAATAGTCTCGCTGGGAGTGGCGTTCATGGGTTTTTTTTGCGGTATACTATATGAGACTGGGAGGAACTCTCATGCAACAAATTACATACCTGCCAACTCTTCCGAATTTTTCGTAAAATGTACGAATTGGGACTGGATTTTACGATTTTACGAATCTTGCTTCGAATCTTACGAAAAATATTTTTCTTGCAATTTTTTTTTTTTGTAAATCCGTTGTTGGCGGTATCTTGCACCGCCACATGAGGGCGATAGCTACCATCCACGGCAGCGTCATGGTTTTTACTATCCGTCTATCCGGCGGCTACGGATCGATAACCAATCCAAAGCTCAAAGCCTTTGTTCGTGTGTCCGGCGGCGCACGTTGGTTCGCGTGCTCGGGCGTTGTTTGGCCTCGCTGTTTCGGCCAGTTTCGAGGCGAGAAGTACGGCGTCTCTATTTGTCACACGTGTAACCGTCAAGGCATTCCCGTGGTCGCTGTGGCTCCGCAGCGCCACGGCTAACCCAAACCTCAAAAGAGGTACTTTCAGGTATTCCTGAAGTCCTACACGTCGGAATTTCCGTGCTTCGCGCCGCCCAAAAAGCGAGAGCAATTTGGAATCTGTAGCATCTGTAGTACGTGCACGTGTGATATAAGCATTTCACACGGTGGCCAGGCTTTGACATTAAAGGGCACATGCAAAGAAAACAAAACTATTTTTTTTTTAACAGCCGGGTTGGGAAAAGGAAGTCGTAAAACGAATTTACAACGAAAAATATTTTTTAGAGCTATATTTACGGCGCTATACGAATTTGTAGTTGGTTCCCACGGGCGCCGCGGAAAGTGGCCCATGTTTATCACGTGACTAGCCCCTATTTGTCACGTGGTACTTGCGCTCTTTCGAAAGCTTCCTATGCGGAGGGCAAGTTCGTCTGCTTCTCGCGCAGAAGGTAGCGGTGACGTCAGAACGCCGAGCCCTGATTGGCTGATCGCGGTCCCCTATCTAAGCGTCGTCTGCTCCTTTGCAACGTCGTCTGCTCGCAACGTCGTCTGCGTCTGTCTTACCTTTCCGGCGACTTTTGCAAGTGGAGAGGCCACATTCACGAAACTATCTTACGCCAAAAATATGCGTAAGACAAAACTTAAAAACAAATTCGTATTCACGAACCAAAATTTTCGTAAGTTTTGCGCAGGTTACGACTAAATCCTACGACAGCTCCGAAGCTACGCACTTGTTACGATCAAATCAGCATGGCCGACAGCGTCGCAGTCGCGACGACCAACGGACGTTTATTTTTCTACGTGCGCTTCGCTCGCGTCCCGACTTCAAGCAGCAAGAAAAAAGCAAAAAGTACTTGAACCAGACCACGACGAACAAGAACGCTGGATCCACAAACACCCGGGAAAAGCTCCAACGGCCACGATTCAATCGACACCGACCAAGCGAGCTCGGCAGATAGGCCTAGCAGCCACTCCGACTCGGTGACCGTCTGCCCACGACCGGCTGGCGTGCTGAATGGAATGTGCCCGCGCGACCCTTGTGAACCCTTCCCGTATTATACTGTGATCACTGACCTCAATTTTAGATTAAGAGGTCAATCTCTTCTTCTTGTCATCTCCTTGTTTTCCGAGGCAACGGTGACTCTCGCCGGTGAAAAAGCGGTGAATATCCGACACACGCAGGAAAGCTAAAAGAGCCATCGCTTTGACTAGCAGACGTAAAGCAGACGACGTTATACTGCGCCAACCCGCCGACGCCGTTAAAGAATGAGGAGTCTTGCCGCACACGAAAGGGGGAAAAAGTATTTGGGAGGGAACTTGCGGACACTAACACGCTCACTCTCGGTTCTTAGCAAACAAACCTCGGCGTCTCGGGACACCTCGCCAGTGAGTCCTTTGACTTCCTCCTTGATGCGCGTCTGCTAGTTGTTCGACAAAAACAACGAACCGCTCCAGTTATTTCGTCTGCCTTCTCTGAAAGGCGAAGTCGAGCTCGCTCGTAAAGACCTGCACTTCCGAAAGTCGCAGGAAAGGTAAGACAGACGCAGACGACGTTGCGAGCAGACGTTGTTGCAAAGGAGCAGACGACGCTCAGATAGGGGACCGCGATCAGCCAATCAGGGCTCGGCGTTCTGACGTCACCGCTACTTCCTTTCTGATGCGCAGAAGACGAAAATGAGCCCACTTGCGAGGCGTATTGTCTCGAAAACTTACTCATTTATCTTCGTTTGAAGTGCAACAAAAAACAAAGATTAATAAGTAACTTAGAGCCCAAATGAAGCTTTTGAAAAAGCGCAAGCAGACGTGATAGACCTGTGCGCCGGTCAGATGACGGCGGCGGCGCCCGAAGCAGACGAACTCAGTGCGGCGGCGGCGACGGCGGCGTGGAGAAACGCGTTGAAGCGGCGGCGCAAAACGCTCAGCGTGCGGCGGCGGCGACGCACAGGTCTACCACGTGACCAGCGGTGGCTCCCGCGGGCGCTAACTACAAATTCGTTTTGCGCCGTAAATATAGCTCTAAAAATTTTCTTTCTTCTTTGTAAATACGTTTTATAACATACTTTTTCCATCTAGGCTATATAAAAAAAAAGTTTCCACGAACCCCCTTCCTCCCCCCCCCGCGGCCGCGGGACTTTTACGAATTTGAAAGTCCACAGGTTGGCAGGTATGAAATTATCTTCCTTGAAGTTTGATGGCTGTGGAGAACTGTTATGTTTGTTAGAGCATAGATTAACTTACTTTATGGAACAGGCCTTATAATTAGGGGGTGATCTATATTTCTAACCAAAGAATGTTGACTTACCTGAGTGAGCAAAATGTCCAGACGTTCCCCCACGTTGGCTACTGCTCCTTGCATCCCTATGCAAAGCGAAGAAGCTTGGCGCGGCTCTGGTGCTATTAGAGCGGTTCAGGTTGCCTTAAGAGCCTAATCCAAGGTCATGCCTGCCTGGTCAAGAAGCGTGGTGCAGAGGAGCGAAAAGAAAAAGAGGAGCAGAGCAAATGGAAAAGTGCAGTCAAGGCTAGACAGCCCAACACATTCTGCCAGGTAGCAGTTTCTGGACATGACAGTTGCTAAGTAAAACGCAATGAACAGGAGGTTAATAGACATATCCCAACAGCATTTCACAGGGACCAGCGTTTGTGAACGTAGCAGCAGGGAGAATGTGCCAGTTGAGAACATGTCAACAAGGTTCTACTCTTTCATAACACAGTACCACTCGTAACACACACTCTCGTTAATTGCAAGAATTTTTGTTTAATTAGTGATCTTTTTTTCCCACATGGTGTGAAAATGTGTTTTACCAGACAATGTTGTTTCACCCTGTGATTCCGAGTTTTCATTTCATTTAGACGCAGCATAACTGTTGTATATGGCAATTTTTATTTTTTTGTACTTTAGATGCCATTTCTTGCTTTTGTCTATATTTTTTTTATTTTATGTAATGGCATTTTTGTGTGTGCATCACTTGCTACTTTTATTTTATTATTTTTTTTGCTTTTAAAAGTGTGATTATAATTATTACTATCGAAACCCCTAACTTGGACTAATAGTATGGCAAATAAAAATAAAATTAATATGTAAATAACGAGCAATCAGTCAGATTGCCACTCATTATTGCATTAACCCTTTGCAGCTTTGTGTCTTTATCCCTTATTTTGCTAGGTACAATTGCAAAAGAATTGCAGAGCATTCCCAGTTGAAAGAAGAGCTTTCAAAATCTCCTTGGGAGCAGAGGATTTCTCCATAGTCTCGAGAAACGCCGCCTCAAACGAGCAGCCGAAGGAGGTTGTCCTCTGGTCATTGGTTCCGTGCAGAGGGCTACGTTCCAGCCTACCAGGGCCAGTACCGCAGCAAGACGCCGACGGCCGAGCTGTACAGTTCCCGGGACAAGGAGGCCGTGGTGGTGAGTCGCCCCAAGACACCCCTGGTTGACACGCGCCACTGGACCTCCTCGGAGCAGCACTCCCCGGCCGACGACACCCACCCAAACAACAACAACAGTTCCGTCGACGAGGCCGGGTTGGCACCCGCAACCACGGCTTCCAGCCCCGCCAAGCCACCTAGGACCGGTACGTTCCATCCCTCTGTTTGGGGAACCAGTCGATGTCGTCGTACTACTATTTTCGACCTACTACACTAAAGGCCAGTTTGCACATGTAGGGTAGATCTTATGCTGTAAAACGAGCCGGAAGGATCGGTGCCTGCACTTAGAAAGCTCAAACTTTTACTGAATTTGCATTGAGGTGGTGCATTTTACCCGGTTAAATTTTAGGGCATAGCTTCCTTTCTGCAAAAATTGAGATTAACAAACTTGCTAGGGTTGACGGCAGACAGGTTTGCAGATGACAGACTGTGTCACCCGCCCCATACCGGCGTCGTCTTGTGACTGACAAGGTCAGCAGACGACGGTTGCGTCATCCACTCGCTGCACCGTCGGGAGATGGCACCAGAAGTTACAAAAATCGTTAACCGAATCGTCTGCGAATTCACCTGCCGTCGATCCTGGCAAGTTTGTTGGTTTCTTTTTCACAGAAAGGAATTTATGGCTTGAAATTTCATCGGCTAAAATGTACCAGCTTAATGCATGTTCCGTGAAAGTTTGACCGTTCTGTGCGGAGGCGCTGAATTTTCTGGCTCGTTTTACGGCGCAAGATCCACTGTAGCCGCCCTATACGTCGCTGCACTAAATCAGTACTAGAAACAGCTCTGATACGCTGTATCGCTAATATAGCGTGTAGTCCACGCTGCATCAGCAAGGTCAGCGCCATTCCCAGCACTGACTAAAACACGCTGAGATAGCTCTGTGGCGTGTGTGTGAACAGGCCTCAGTTTAAAGGAGCACTGAGCACCCAACCCCCTTTATTTTTTTGCAGCAATTGCTGTTATAGGCTTTTCCCACCACTGGAAGTGACGTCCGTTGTCGTAGTGCATAGGGCGTCTGACATCGATATTGCCAACTGCTTGAAAAAGATTGCCCGCCATCGCAGTGCTCCCAGGTTTTGACCCTGGGTTTGATGCGTGTGAAGCGGGAGCATCAAAATCTGATTTGATTCGTCATTATGTTTTCTTACGGACAATAAAAGAATGGTAAAACCTCCCAAGTGAGACTGTTGCCTTTCAAAGTCCAGATTCGTTCTTCTCGCAACTCCGGCATTGTATCTAATAATCTATTTGATTCGAACATTGCATTTGTGTTCTTTTCCTTGCGAATTGAGGTTGTTCTCTTTATGCGTGCTTATATCCGTGTATGAGTTTGTACATATTCTTTTATTTTGTGCAACTTAGGTGTCTTGCTGATCTATGGTTGTTTAAATTTCAGTGTTTTGTATTTGATGGTGACTCCCCCTACTGTGGTGCCCTATGGGGCGCTGTAGGAAATAAATAAATAAAAAAGATACATAAGTGCACAAAGAAACCGAGAAGCGAAGTTCCACTCCTGTTTATTGAACATTCAATAAACATAAGGCCAGATATGTCTATTGATAATGCATGGGCTAGCTACGGCAGCAGTACAATCGTCCTGTGATACACGGTTCACAAAGAGCTACGCCTGATCCACGGGCAGATATATGCTGGATTTCGTTGGCAGTTTACGGGAATTACAGTGATGTGATTGCTGCGCCAATTGCGCCAAACTGCGCCAAGGGGCTAACCCTGCTTCATCCTGCTACATTTCGCCAAAATATGGGTAATCTGCGCCAAGCCTGCTCCAAAGGACCAATTTAGGTCGCCTTTCAAAACCGAAACTAAACTGAGTACTGTAATTGAGCAGGCGTGTGATATGTGGCACAAGCGGCCACCTGACAAAGTACCGTGCATCAATTGTCCACCCGGTCTTGCATGGTTTTCCCGGCATCTCGCGTTTCGCGCTCTCGTCTTGCGGGTCTCGTCTCTTCTTTTATATTTTCAGCGATAGACACGGATGTGTGCAGACGCTGCCACGCTAGCGTGCCGGGTACCAGCCATGCCGTCATGCTGTGAAATGAAACCATGTTTTTGCGCGGCAGGAGTTACTTTTGAGCTGAAGCAACGGCCGTGGGAAAACTATATTTGGTCAGTGCCTTTCAGTGACAGTGATCGCGCGACGTCGAATGTTGCCGTTCCCACATCACTGCAGATATGGTACTTTCTAAGATGAAACTAAGTACCACCGCATGTTCATCAACATTCCTGTTCTTGTTTAAATGATACGTTACTACAAAAATCCATCTTTAATTCAAAAACTGCTCTGTCAAAGTATTGTTTGTCTAGATTCCTCTCGGTGGGCCTTCTTTCGAGAGGGACCTTGGTACGTGAAAAATCTGCGGGGAAAGAAAGTTGGTGAAGAGAAGTGAGCTAAAGCAAAGAAGGCAACGTCTGCAAGCTGAACCCGCACAGCAAGCTTGCTTGTCTCGAAGTTCAGTCGTTGCACAAAGTGCTCCAAGAACGTTTCGAGGCTGGCTCGCAATGTCTTGCATCGATGCACTCAGGTTCTTTATTTTTTGTGTGTTTAGGTTGTACCTTGTTTGCCGGCCTGGCAAGCACGCGCCACTGGATTGTTTTTGTCGCATGCTCGAAAGTTACGTTTTGTGTACAATTTTGGGGATAAGGTAGCAATGGAGCTGAGGAGCATGGTTTCGGTTTCGATCGGACGGTCGTTGTCTGCGCTCGCTTGACGAAGCATGCCCAACAGCAAGTCTGCCGAAGTTGGCCTCACGTGCATGCGAACATGATTGCGTGACTGAGGCACCAGCTGGGACGCTTGCAACTCATTGTTTTACGTTTGCTTACTTTTGACGAATATCTGGCACGTTGGGAACCAGTAAAACGGTGGCAAGTGGATTTTCGAAATTGCTTGGCAATGCCTACAGCACTGTACACTTGTGGGATGTCTGAGCAGTAAAAACAGTAGCAGCGAGTTTCGTCACAACACGTCACATCAGAACACAACACAATGCAAAGTGCCCTTTGTTTGTACAGCACTTCAAACGAATATTTTTTTTTCCTAAGAATATCTGCTTCAAAATCCGCTTTTGCTGCTCCGAAACACTGTCTTGGCTGCTCCAAAAGCCGCTTTTGCTGCTCCAAAACACTGTTTTGGTTGCTCCATTGGCCACATTTGCTGCTCCAAAACACTGTTTTGCTTGCTCCGAAACGTGCGCCAAAATGGCTTAAACGTGCCAAAATGGCCAAAATAAGCTATAGAGTGTAAATCAGAGCAGGTCTTTTACTCAACTGAAGTGTCGTACTATGCTTCATTTTGCAGCAATGTTTTTAAAACCAATCGTAAACGAACCCTACTCTGACCTGAACTTTATTTTGTAAAAAGGAGGCTGTGTGTTCCACTTAGCGATGCAATCACTTTTTAATGTTCAAGCGGCGGATGTTTGCATCTGGTTCAATAGTGTCAGTGGCTGCTCCAAACCAATATTGTGCCTGTTATACAAAACCTGCCACAAAAAGTCAAATTCCGCTCTTATCAATGGATTCCGAGACAAGCTTCTTCAACCCCAGAAAAGAGGCATGCTCCAGAATTGGTCAAATGAGTCGCAGAACATAAATAAATATTTTGCTGAAACTTTTTCTTTTTTTAGAAGTTGGTGCTTTGAGGGGCAGTTCAATGTCCCTTTGAGAGGTAACAAAATCCTGATTAATTTGAAGTTGGCCCCAAAGCTGACCACTTGTGTTGTCGTATTGTAAACAACTGGCCAATCCTAAGATTGTTTTCTTAAAATAATGTTGAGGGAAATCATTTGTACCAGATGAGAGTTTGTTTTAAGCCGTGTCAAAGCCAGTTTTGGTCAGGTGTTCACTTATAATGTACATCAGAAAGCCCTCGTCGAGAGTCTTAAAAAGCCATCTTTTTTTTGCTCTAATGCAGGTCAGTACGGTGCATGGTACTTTGAGCCCACTCGTCCGCAGGATTGGGCTAGCCAGAGCTTTCGAGAGGCAAGGCCAGTGAGCCTCGGTCAGCTTCAGTCTCAGCAACAGCAGCTTCAGTTGCAGCAGCAACAGCAACTTCAACAGCAGCAACAGCAGCAGCAACAGCAGCAGCAACAGCAGCAGCAACAGCAGCAGCACCAGCAGCAACAACAGCAGCAACAGTCTTCACCGAGGTGGTATTCTTCATCAAGGGCCGACTATGGAACATCTTCCTTATACGGCCACAAGGCAGCCATTAGCAATCCAACGTGAGTGTCTTGATGCTGGACGCTGATTCTTGGGCCGCATTTAAACAGCTTGGGAAAGTTTTGTTCAAAGATCACAGGAGGGAAAAATTGTGTGTGCATATCTTGTGCCAGGGCTACTGTGTTGTAATATCCCAATTCGACGCCTGCTTCCCAGCAAAAAATTTGCATAAAAATGGAGAGAGAGGGGGCGATATTTCAGCGTTTGAGTTTGAGGAAAGAAAGCAAGGTGGAGTAAGAGGCTACTCGCACCTCTCTTTCTGTTGGAGAGTTCTTGAGCCCATTGTTTAACTCAGCGAACCATTTGAGACTGCTTGGAAATCACTTCAAAAACTGAGCACTACCTAAAAATGAGGGACGTGCGAAAATCCATTTTAAATGTTCAGTTCGATTCATGCAGTAATGCATCCCATTACCGTAATACAGTCGCTCGACCGATTATTCGGACTTGGAGGGGACCCCGAAATGGTCCGAATAATCAAACAGTCCGAAAATTCGGTAGAGCAAAAAACTTGCCTTTATTACTCCCCAGCAGGCTTTAAAAAGCCGTCAATAGAGGCTTGCATTTGCGCGAGCTGTCGTGTTCTCGTCATACACATTCAACAGCAATGTTAATGCGTTCGTAATGTCCGCTGTCAATGGCTGCGAGGCGGTAGTCATCGTCGGAGTCTTATTTTCTGCTGATCCGAGGAACGAGATGAGATGCGAGGCGCAAATCCACGAGCGCAAAATGGCGACTGGCGACGCGAAAGTGAAAAGAAGCAAAGCGAAATGATGATAATGATGATGATGACGACGTGCAGCTAAATGGAAAAAAAGGGGCTAGCATAGCGTCGCCTAGCGGTAGAACTCAGGAGTACTCAAATCGCGCTGCCAAACCAAGCCAATCCATTCGCAGCCAACATAGAATTCAAAATGTCCGCTCCTTGGTGGTGTTTCCTGCTGATCGCTCGCGACGATTTTGTCCGAATAATCGAACTTTCAGACTTCAAGCTGTCCGAAACATCGGTCATGAATATACACTATTTCTATAGAGTAAGTCACAACTCCTCCTTTGGGTCCGAATTATCGAACAAATCCAAATTATCAGAGTCCGAAAAATCGGTCGGTGACTGTATCCTGAGTCATCGCCCACCGCAGTTTTTGGGCGAATATCGATTTCTAAAAAAAACACAGAGTGATCGCCCACCCCTGCAAATGCCCCAACGTGGACTTCGCGATCCGTTAACGTTCATCCTACCCGAATGACGCGGCCGCGGATCTTACGGTTTGGAGGACGTTCATGACAAAGTAAAATGAAGGAGGTAAAGACTCCTCTCTTTGTTTACGCATTTCCTCCTGGATTTTCACGACCCCGAAGTCTGAGTACATGCGTGCAAAAGGAAAACGATGGAGATAACAGAAAAAAAATTTGTTTTGCTTACAAAAAAGATGGTTCAAATGAATATAAATGACAGAAATGGAAAGGTAAGACAAGCAGTAATCTATTAAGGGATTGCGAGTTCCTATTCAGGGATTGCGAGTTCAGCACACGCCCCGTATCCTGGAATGTAACCGCGGAGTGTAAGATGAAAGATGTAAGGTCAGAGTCCGTCTCCATCGGAATAAGGTCACCGCAAATAGCCAATCATTCTCTCAGAACGTTGCGATTGTAGTTGGTAGGCTCGTACAATGTTTGAGACAAAGCCAACAGGTAACTAAGGATTTGCTGGAACGCCGCACACAGACGTTTGTAAAGTGTCCCATTTCGAGCTTTGTGTTTGTGGTGCCAGCCATGCCACAGAGCAACTCCGCCTCAACCCGTGTTGTAGCACGGCTTGCACGGATAATCGCACGTACGCTCTAAACGAGAAGGTTTCACAAGAGCCTGCTCCTTTTGATTTCAAGGCAGCTAACTTGGCCCGACGCCAAAATAATTGCCAACGCGATCGCCGGTTTTCCCATTTCCCCAGCATCACTCTTCGTCCCTTCTTTCACTCGCTTGCTCGTAGTGCCTAATTAATTTCTCTACTTTCTTGTTGACTTTTTTTTTTTTAAATTAAAGGAGTACATGGCGGTTTTAGAAACATGCTTTCATGGAACAAACGTTCGCGCTGTATGCCGATCGGCAGTTTTCATCGCACATATGCAACGGACTTTGCTATAGTAAAACATTTTTTCATCAGCATTTCTTGTATAAAACAACGAAAATAATTTGAGTCTTGAGCTTAATGTGTTTAGTGTGCAGCTGCACTAGGTACATACATAAAAATGGGTGTTTTTCTAGCTTTTTTAAACTTTTCGTGCTTATCCGCTGAGACATGGCCCACCTCACTTCTTTCATGAATTTCAGGCAACAGGGGACTGGGCAATGACTTGGGATATTACGGTTGGTAGAAATCACCATCAGTCCTCAACCAGGCGTACTTCTTGCATAGTGACGTCGAAGTCGGTGCAAGTGCAGACTTTGTCATTTGTGGCGAGGCTTTTTTTTAAAAAATTGATAGCGTTTCTAGGGTTACCAAATTGTGAAATCCTGTGTGCCTGTTTGTCGTGGCTCAATAGGTAAGTTTAGCAAGAAGTTTATCCCCCTCTAAGTTTAGCAGGCAAATTAAATGGAAGTATAAACCTCCAGGTTTTCTCACTAAGTAAGCTGTAAAATGCTTCCCCACTAGGTTTATCGAGGGCATTGAATCGATGTACGACTATACACTGATGTATTTAGAAAAATATTGGCTAGAAAAAGGCACCGTGCCAAGGTATACCGAGAGTACCGAGCCCGGCGGATGTCCAGAGAGGTGCAAACGATCCCAAAATGCCATTGCATCACATGGCAACAGCCGGAGAGAAGGCATTGTCTTTTTTTCTAAAAGTTTCGTGCCGGTGACTTTGAAAGAGGTGCCTCGATATCATTCTCGAAACGATTTGTGTGCCTATTAGTCCAACCATGGTGCCTGGAGCACACCTCCGACGCCGTGCTTGCAGCATCCCCCAAGTGGTCCCTCGATTTCCGCCCGACGACGTCACAAAAGGTGTTGTGTCGTTGCTTGCTGCAATCTCGACAGAGCACGGCGTCGAAAGTGGACAGAAAGTGAAGTGGATGCGAAGTGGAACGCCACAACGACCCTCGCATCCACTTTGGGGCCACTTTTGATGTACGGGCAGGGTAGGGAGGTAGACGCACCAGTCAAAGGCTCATTTCTGCCGTCGTCTGATTTTCGAAATGACGGCAGGTCTCCCATGAACCCGCCGTCGGACGAGAGGCCGACTCCGCCGGCCGTGTCTCAGAAGGACTGGTCGGCATCGACGGCGGACAGCCTGCTTCTCGGCCGGAGCTGGAACTACGGCTCGCCGGACTACGGCTACTCCCGCGGGCCGTCCCAGCGTGGTGCACCGGTCCGCTCCCCGCTGTCCCCAGTGTCCCAGCAGCTGAACAACAGCCACATCAGCACGGGCAGCGGAGGCTTCTACGGCCTGTACGGGTCCCCCACCCTGGACGGCATCTCGCCCTCGTTCCCTCAGGTGGGCTTCTGGAGGCTACTTGCGTCGTGCTCATGGCGTAAGATATGTGTGGGTGCAGACACTGCACGCGTCGCAGCTGCCCGGTAAAGTCCTCATCTCGATTGCAAGCGATGCCACCAGATGACTCCTACGATAGGTGGCTAGTGGTAGCTCGTCGCATGCCACAGCCTCTTGGCACTTGCTCTGCGCTTGTTGCTTAGACACAGCTTCATCCTTGACCCTAGTTTCAGGCCTCAATGGCAGCGAGAACAGTTTTATGAATGCAGTGAAGCAGAGAAATCTCTGGCGCGGTGTTTGAGCTAGCGTCCTTCGAGGTCGTAGCGCACGTACCAAACAGAAAGCGCACGTGCCCAGGTGCCCTGGCAACAAGATACTTTTCTTGTTTTTGTTTGCTTCTTCTTTTCCTCAGCTGTGCCATCTGGCCAGTCAAGACGCAATTGACCAGATAAAGTTCCATAGGACTTTATCTGGTCGATTGCATCGCAGCGTTCAGAGTACTGCGTGTCCTCACCTTATCTTACACCGTGGTTTTACCCCAGCAATGAGCTGGTTGGCATAAAAAATTTTGTCTAGTTTTTTGATTGTTGGTATTGTCTGACATGGTCTGCCTCAGGTAACGAACTGCAGCAGCATTTGCATAACTGGGGTGCCTCGGATTTTAGTGACGTTAGAACGAGTCAGTTTCTAATTTAGAAAAAAAAATGTGCTGTGGTTGAGCAGGGAGGTGTTGACAAACAAGGGTTAATATAACCGAACTTCTTTATTCCCATCGGAACTGGATGTGGCCCACCTTGTTTTGTCCTATGTGCAATCGCTCTCACTGCTTTTTTAATGCGAATAGCATTCTTTGGATACTTCACGCACTTTTCGTCTATGTATCTATCTATCTATCTATCTATCTATCTGGCTATCTAACCTCTTACGCCGCGGGTCGATAAATAAATAAAAAAGACCGGCGCCGGCTGGGATTCGAACCGTTGACCCTTTGATCAGCAGGCAGACGCGCTAACCACAGAGCTATGAAGGCAGTCATTCACCGCACTCTAAACATTTGTTTATATCTTTACCATAGGACGCGCTTTGCAGCGCTGTCACAGCTACCGGTGCGCGCGCGTTCCATGCACGAGGGCTCAGCTCACCCTCTCCCTCTAGCTCACCCTCTCCCGCGCTCGGGAGACCTCTAGCTCAGCCTCACGAGAGCGGAATGAGCCCTCGTGCATGGAACGCGCGCGCACCGGTAGCTGTGACAGCGCTGTAAGCGCGTCCTATGGTAAAGATATAAACAACCGTTTAGAGTACCGTTGGTTGAGAGGAGACTAGCTGAGACGCCAGAAAGTCTGGTCGGTACCATTTTGAGTGTTTGTGCGTATGGCGCGTGCTTTGCTCGCCTTCCTAAGTGACACAAACGCACGTGCTGGGCTGCGGAGATCGTGCGCAGGGCTGTGAAAGTGTCAACAAATTTAGAATCGCCTCAAGAGTGGGCTGGCGTATCTAGAGTGTGCCGGCCACCTGACGAACGCGCATAACTCCGCACCGTTTGATGCTATTCGCATTAACGTAGATAATCATTCCCAAAGGATGGGTTCTGCTGATTTTTTTTGTCTCCTGGCAACTTTGGGAGTGCAGATGCTTGTGCTTTCCTCTAACAACTAGGGCTGGAGTGTCTTAGTGAAGCTGCAGCTGTCACTACTGTCGAGACCGCTCATAACGAAGTCAACGGCAATCGGAAATCATTTTGCTATATCCGCTTCTTTCTTATATCTAAACTTCATAAAAGTAACACAAGAAAAAAAAAAGAAGATAACACTTGGGCGCATATATTGTGCCTGCAGAAAGCAATCGAGGCTTCCCTTCGCATGCTTTCTGTTAGACCAAAAGCTGCTTCTCGCCAACTGCGAGAAGAAGCTCCTATCGAGGGAAGATCCTGCGAGCTACGTATGGACTTTGACGATAGCTGCGACGGCCTCCGCGGAGGGAGGATGCTGGCGGTGGAAGCCATTCCTTAAGTTTATGCGCAGTTTTTTGAGGATGGCACGCTTTTGTTTTAAGGAGATTGCCTTTTTCTTCCCCATTGAGGTGCCGGCGGTGCCTGGACTCGCCATCCTCGAGTGGCGATGATTCGCCGAATTAGTGCTTGAGCAAAGTTAGACTTTCGCATAGACAGCGACCACGCCAACCAGGTATGGCAACATGGAGCACGAAGCAAAAAGGAAGCGTGCACAGTACAAGTTTGCGCTCAAGTTCTTGTTTCGTCGGTGTAAGGAGCCTAGATTTATGGTTTGTGGGGCACATTTGCAAAACAAGCTGCAGCCTGCAAGGGTCAGAAGAGTTTACCGTCTGCAAACGTCTTCTCTCCGCTCAGCTACCTCACCATGCTGGCCACCCAATGCAGGCACACTTGCGCTGATCTGCCCATTGGGCGTCCGCCATTAGATTGCAAATGCTCTCCATGGTTATGGCTGCTCCCGCTCTTAAATCTAGGCTCTCTTCGTCGGTACGTTCTACGTTGTTGCTAGTGCTCTGAACGCGCCAATCAGCATGTCAGGACGGCTTCTCCGCGTTCGATGTGGAAAAGCCGCTTCGCAGATAAGGAGCGGGGAGCAGATGGCGATGCAGAGGCCGCTGCTGCCGGCCTTTGCAGCATCTTCTGCTGCTCCGTTCTGGGTGGCCTTCTGAATAAAATTATTTTTTAAAATTACCTCTAAATTTTATTTTGCTATATTCGTGAGAGCTGCTCAATTTTCTTCGCTAAAAACGGACACAAATACATTTTGAGAAATGATGACGGGAATGAGAAATTGCAGTCGCTTCGCTATAGCCGCTATGTCGTTATAACCGACTTCATTATGAGTGGGCGCGACAGTACCTCCACACGCTCCTTACGGGACAAAGCTTTTCAGAAAGTCTGTTGTTCAATAAACTTTCACCTAGGTGTATTGAAGTTTAACCTTTAAATTTCTCGGTAGACTGCTTGTAGACAGAACGTACGCGGAGTGCAAGTTTGTCTACTTCTTGCACTGGGGTTGCAAAGATGTCGGAATGCCGTGCTCTTCTTGGCTGATTGAAAAAGAAATAAAAATAGTGGGTGGACCTCAACGCATCTAGTATTGAGGTCTACCCTCTATCCTTCCGATCAAAGCCAATCGGAACTTGGCATCATTCTGATGTCACCACAACCCCTGTTCAAGAAACAGACGACTTTCTCTCCCGATACCATTTTTGTCGGAAGACCCTTTCGGTTATAATTTACTGAAGCCTGACGGGGAACAACTGTTCTCGTTCAGGACGGCGTCTCGGGCCGGAAACACTCGACCTCGTTTGAGCACGAGCAGCCCGTGACGTCGGCCGCGCTGCGGCAGAACTCGACGGGCTGCGACAGCAGCCACAGCGACGCGGTGGACTTGACGGTGACGCTGCATCGGCAGGAGAGCGGCTTTGGCTTTCGCATCGTCGGAGGCACCGAGGAGGGCTCTCAGGTGCGTCCGGACAAATGCTCCGGCTTAATTTCCCTTTATGCGAGCGTAGCAGAAGCTACGGGAGCGAGCCGCAGGCTTTCAACGTCCCTGCCAAGCGCATGTGCTCGTGCAGTGCAATCATTGTTTGGGGCAACGTGTTCCTGCTTGTAGCTTTGGCTTTGCTCGCGCAGAAAGCGAAACAAACGATGGGCGTAGGAAGGGCCTCGGCAATGGCCGTCGCTGTAAACCAGCAGTTCTTCTCGACCACTGGTTTACGGCAGTGACGGCGGATCGGCGGATGCAACGGCGGACCAAATCCATCAGGGGGAGAGGGGGTATTGGACAATTACAAAGACAGAAGAATGAACGAAGAATACTAAATGCTTGCAAACCAACTTCGAAGCTCTGGAACTGAGAATACAGTTAAACTTGGATATAACGAAATTGATAAAAGTTTGCAATAATTTGTTATATGGAGGATTTCGTTACATGCAGTTTTGTGGAAAAACTTGTAAAGGACACGTGGGAAGAAAGCAAAAATTAAAAATCCACGTGGGCAAACTCACCACGTCATTTATGTAGTAGAAAAAAAGTCTGTAAGCTTGCCTTGTGTCTTTCGCGCGAGCGAAGGCAGCGCTCAAAGGACACCAAAGTGTTCAGAGCGCTGTCGTCGTCCTGGGAGCCGGCGACCTGGCATAATACATCAATGGCATCCAAAACCTCCCTCGCGGTAGGCACCAAAGGCTGCTCGCCTTTGATGGCAATTGGACAAGAATATATCTGCATTTTAGGTAGTCGCCGACCGATTATTCGGACTTGGCAGGGACCGGAAAACGTCCGAATAATACAGCAGTCGCGAAAAATCAGCAGATTGAAAAACTTGCCTTTAAGTAGACTCCCTTTAAGACGAACACGAAGGGACCTTGAAAATTTGTTCGACTTATCAGATGTTCACCTTAACAGAAGTGCCCTAATATATCATGCTGGGCATGTCTACATTGCTGTTGACCAATGAACACAGAATGAAAAAGCCTACAATGAAGAGATACTTAAAAAGGGACATTTATTTGGCTTACCATGCCAAAAGAAGAAAAATAATGTTTCACACACCACTGGTGGGGGAACCGATCCATTCTGTGATTTTTGACTGCCGCCTCCTCTGTGCAAATCGGTGTCCAGCAATGAAAGACGACATGTGGCCCATGTTCCTGGGACACATCTCATTATTGAACCTTAATCACTGTCATCACGTCCATCAGGCTCCTTGTCCGACGCCTCCTCCCAAAGGCAGTAGTCTTCAGTGTCGTCGAGCGCATTTGAAATCCCGCACTTCTTGAAAGAGCGAGCGACAAGCGTGCGCCGACGCAGTGAAAACCGGGCGCGGCGCATTACTCTAAGCGAGTAACCCAATGTCGGCTCGCCAAAGTTCTCATGCAGCAGCTCGATATTTATGGCGAAGTGCCGTTCGCGCTGCTCTTTTACAAAGTTACGGCGAGGTGCCGTTCACGTTGCTCTTTTACAAAGTCGCTGAGACTTGCCTCGACGTCAGCGAACGCGCCATTCTTTGGGCTCCTAAAGCTTCTTCTCGTTCCGTTGCACGCGAACAGAGCTTGCTTGTGTCGTCTCCATCCGCGAATGCTGCCCTCATTTACGGCGAATTGTCGTCCGGCAGAACTGTTTCCGATGTCTTCCGCAACCAAAAGAACTTTTCTTTGTAAGCGACCGACGATTGTTTTCGCGCCGACGCCATTGCCGAGCCCGACTGTGTACGAATGGTGGCGCCTCGGACATTGTGAGTTTAATGATGATGATAGCTGTTTTGAGCGCCATAGTGCTTCGAAACCGAAACTACGTCAAACAGCGTTAGATCGCGCCTCATCGAAGCTGAAAATTAGAAAAAAAACAAAAAAACTCGTATTATATGCGGTTTTTTACGGTACATCTGACATACACCTCGGCCGGCGCAATGCGCGGCGTCGCCGTCGGAGCAGTGCCATCGCGAAGGGGACCTGTGAAAGTTCGAGTTATCCAAAATGCGCGCGCAAAGCGGTTCGTGTTAAACAATTTTTTTTTGCATTGCGTCTATGGGAAACCAACCAAATGTTCTTACTTTGTTCGTCATATCCGAGAATTCCGCTTAAGCGAGTTCGCCTTAACGGGAGTCTACTGTATTACTTCCAAGTGGGCTTAGAAAAGCTGTAAATAGTGCCTTGTTTCAGGTGACGCTCCGTTTCCGTTCGGCAACTTTCTGTTAGCTTGAGAATCGCTGCCTTCTTTTCTAGCGTTATGGTCGAGGACTTTCTGCGCTTCTTAATGACACATCGCGGCGGCAGAAGAACAGATGGGGCTATAACGGCCAAGCCATCATTGTGCAGACAAGATAAGTGGAGGCGCAAAACGACGAGCGCAAAATGGCGACTGGTAACGCGAAAAAACGGGAAAAGCAAAATGATAATGAT
>JAZHYW010033735.1:0-71713 GCA_037355805.1 Ixodes ricinus | reverse complement strand
CATTATATGGTCCTTCCGCATGTCCACACATTGCTGTGTTTGGCCCTCAACTTGCCCTCCAAGGACAACGACGTGCAGACATTTATAGAATCTAGGAAAAGTTCAAGGTCCGCGTTTAGTAACAGACATCTCAGGCATATTGGCGCTGTTCAACCGTGCAATCGCTTCATCACAGCGAGCGATGTCGCCGCGTTAGGGCGTCGCCGAGGTTTTGTCGCGGACCACCGTCAGTACGCGGATGTCTCTTGTCGTCCCGCGCACTTACGGCGGCGAGATTAGGGTCTGGCGTCGCTTAGGGGCACGTGCACACGCCGACGCGCCCGGCGAACAGTGAGAGCCGCGTCTTTTTTTCTCTTCCTTGATGGCCACCCGACGACGGTGTCACTCCCTCCATTCTCTGGCCGGGGGAACCCTTGACGAGGCACGCCTGCATTGTGCGTCGGGTATACGCGTCGAAGCAGGATCTTTTGTTTCGCGGGGGCTTTATGCCGGTTGATTGTTTCCTGCGGTGGCTTTTGGAGACGCTGCTGCTGCCGTTTGGCTTGCCTTGGAGGAGAGAGAAGTGTGGGTTGCGCCAAGGAGCGCGCGTGGCTCAGTCGCCGCTCGCGCGGCCTCCGTCGACGAGGCGGGTTAGGTACGGGGGTTCCGCTTGTAAGACATTGAGGAAAACATTTGGAACTCGTGTTTCCGTAATTGCAACAGGAGGTTCGTCTGTCGGGGATGATGTCGTGGAGCGTTTGTTTGGTTTTTACTGGTTGCACAAATAATGCGGGGGAGGAGGAGATATGAGCTTCAAAAGCAAAGTTGTCTCGGGGGTCTGTTTTTGCATTTCTTTCGTTTCGACAGGAGTTGCTCACCGGCCGCCATAACCAACCGCGTTGGTGCTGGGGACGTGAAGGCAAAGAGATTGCACAAGATTAGTTATAAATGGTCAATTTCTGTACTGGCAATAAAACTTGCTAAAACAAGGAAGCACCAGTGTTAAACATTACTGAAACTGTTCTCTTCCATAACGATCACGCGCAACGAGCGTTGATAGACGTGAGAAGGTCCTCGATTTTTCGTCAGCTGTTCTAGCACCACGGCCGTAGACCATATTCTTCTCACCTCTTTTTCTATTTGATCCTCCTTCTCTGCATGACGACAGGCTGTTTTTTTATTGCTGTTTTGTGGGCGCTTAAGTCGTATCAGCGCACGCTGGTAGACACGAATCTAGTCGAGATAGTGAGTTGCTTCGCCGATTCTTTAAATCAGTTCGTTCTGAAGGCCTTATAATTGTGTCCGTAAAACAGGAGTTCAGCTGCGCCTTGCCATATCCGTATATTTTATTGAAAGAGCAACACCACCTTCACCACTACCAGTATTTTCAAAACACTCGAATTGGTCAACATCTCATCGCTTCTAAATCCGATACCGTTCATTATCAGGGTCGCCAAACCGTGACATCATGTGCGTCCGTACTGTAAGCGGCTCGATAGCGCGTCCGCTCATTGGTTGCAACCCCGGGGAGGAGGAGAGCGCATGTGGCGAGGGAAGGGGCCTCGTGATTGGTAAGACATGTTTCGTACAGGTCAGGCGACGCCAGCGCGAACAGCTGGCACGTAGAGATCAGGCGCTGTGTAGAAGTGTTGTATTCGTCCCTCCAAAGCAGGCACGAAAGCTCGTTCCTCGTTCGTTCCAAGTCTTTAAACGAGTTTCCGTTACAAGTTCCAAGGCTCCGCTAGAACGCGGTCCCGTTACTTTGGAACGTGTCGTACAGTCCTTGACGTTACGTTTGCGTATTAAAGCGATAGCTTTATAGGAATACTACAACGAAATTTCGGCGCTTATTTCTTGGTCTATTCGTGTTCAAGGGAGCAGTATCACATCAGACAAACCAATCTCTTGTTGAAAAAGACACAAAAAGGAATTTTAAAACGAATTAAACGATTAGTAAAGAGCACCTGGTGGATGTCGCTAACACCTCGTTTGTAATGCCCGTCTAGGAATTTGACGGGTAGTGGCGATAACTGTCTCACCTCCAGCCACCACGAGATAAGATGGGAGGGAGAAACTTCCCTCTCCACGAGACTCTCTTTTGTGTTGCCCACAAGTGCCATTGTCCCTCTACAAGATTGTAGAAGATTAGCCCGTCACTCAAAATGTGTTCAAGAGCAGCTTCGGGGTTAGTTGCTGTGGCCCGATCGCTGGCGTGCTTCGGCCGCTTCGGTGGTTGGAACGGCTATGGACATCCTCTCGACGTCAGCCTCGCCGCAGCTTTGCTCGTCCCGAGACAATCTACGTCACGATTGCGGTGGATGTCCCGTGCTCTCCGCTGGCTGCTCTCCGGGCGCTGCTCTCCGGCCGTTTATAACGAAAAATACAGACATCAGGCTCAAAATACAAACGTGCGATTGTCACTTAAAGGGGCGATGCAACAATTTTTGTACTTTGCGCAAATACCGCTTAAAACGGATGCCTGATGTTAATGGCCTATGAAACACGCATTCGTTTTCACCCCACGCAATAGAAGTCCCGGTAAAAAATTAAAGAACAACGCGCACCGTTCACCCCTCAACTCGCAGCCAGAATAAGCGGCCACGCGATCTGGAGCCGATTATATGCCGCCAATGTTGATCATAGCCACGCGCTGGGGTTGGCAAAGCACAGGACACGCGCTGAGTTCCAGACATTGTTATGGCTCGGCTATTGTCGTCGTTGCAGCGATTGGACACGGGCCACTACCCGAATGCTTCTTGAGCTAGTAATTATCATGAGCCCAAATCGAGTGCCCACGTAATGCCCGGGTCCAATCTATTAACAGCATTCAAATATCGTCATATGGGTGTACTGCGATCCCCACTGTACGTCATCAAACGTCACCAAATTTTGCAAAGGAGAGATTGAATGAAAATGATCGCTTTTGTCTCTGAAATTACACCGCAACAAAGGAGTTTCTTGGCCAGTGGCGCTGTGTGCGAGTAACCTTGAGTCCCACTAGTGCCAGTACGCTCGTGTAAAGTGAAAAACAATCCAATTGAATATCGTTGCACCGCCCCTTTAAGGCCATGGTCCCACTGAATGCGGCAGTTTAGGTACTTTTTGGCAGGTCATTACTCATCTCCTTTTAAATACTGTTTTGTGGGATTGATGTCATTCGAAAGGCAATGCAATCCTCTTTCATTTGATATTATGTATGTATTGGTTTATAGTGTTCATGCGCATTTGTAGCGTTGCGAATATGATGGCGCGGACCCTCACTTGCTCCGCTGGTTCATGTTTTATGAACGATCCATTATAGATAACACGGTTCCAATAGAGCAGTTTTGTTAGGATGATGTCGGAGCAGAATGTAACGATACACTTTTTTGGTATTTGCACTACTTTGTTTTTTTCATCCCTCCAAATATTGCCCTAAAGTTGACATTTTTCAGCACAAATATGTTTTTAATGACAAGCGCTAGGGCAATGAAATTAGCTACAGATGTAGTGCTTATATTTGGTAATATGCAGAAAAAAATTTAATGTTGTGTAAAAATTTTTTGTTTAGATATTTTATATCAAACGTAGCACTTTTTTGTGCTTCGAGTCATGGTACTTCAAATGCCGCTGAGGAAATAATTAAACTATGATAAAATCTTTTATAACATTTAGAACTACAGTGGTTGCCCAAGAGGTGGACGATGGCTTTTTTTCATTTTCAAAGTCATA
This sequence comes from Ixodes ricinus, assembly GCA_037355805.1. Classification (NCBI taxonomy): domain Eukaryota; kingdom Metazoa; phylum Arthropoda; class Arachnida; order Ixodida; family Ixodidae; genus Ixodes; species Ixodes ricinus. The sequence goes on along the minus strand of JAZHYW010033735.1, from coordinate 68,023 downwards.
ACGCTCCAGGAGCCCTTCGAACTTACCTGTTTTTGACGCATATCTTTTTTGGACATCAAACAGATTTATTGGCATCTAATAACATTTATTGTTTGGAATAGATATACATTGCGATGTATTAAATTTTCACAATGATCTTGCTTTGGTTTCTTGATAGGTGTAGAGCTTAGCTAATTTTAAAAACAATTAAAAACTGTTTGGGTGTTTTGTTGCGCTACCTGGCGGATGGCAAACGAAACTGCTGATTTTTAATGTTCAAAAAATTTTCGAGGGCGGCGTTGGCGTCTGTATCATCATCAATCTCCGTGTCTTTTTACCTTCACATTTAAAAAAATATATTGGAAAGATTTACTATCGATAAATGAATGGTTTAAGTACTGGGTCAGGTTAATAAATCTAAGACAAATAATTACACAAGCGTAGCGTGATATAATGTGTTCATTATTTGATATGATTGAAATCAGTAAACAATAAAGACGAAGAGGAAAAGAATACACCCGAGTTCACTTCATGCCTAGAGTCACTAAATCAGCTTTAAAGTATCGGCACTCCGTTCCCCAAAATTGTTTTGGGCGCCACCATTTTTGGTCTTGTTCAGAGCAAACGCAACTGCCGATCGTCATGATCCAAAAGTGCGACTTCCTCAGCATTAGATGCGGTGCTAGGAAGCTGATGCAATATTGCTATGCTCTGTCGCGGGTTGTTTAAACATTTGTGGAGGACGGAAAAGCGTTTCCTGTGATTTTAGATAAAGCTTCAGATAACTGGCAACAATGATTTTAAGCACACAATGTGGCCAAGTGTCGTTACTCTGAAACGTAGCTAATTTACTGGCACAAGCGGGAACAATGAGGAAGAGGCAGGTGTCAAAAGGTAGTGGCTTGTGGAATCCACGGGGCTTACGTCATGGCCCCTCCAGGTATTACAAGCTTCTTGAACAAGAGCATGAATAGTGTCATTAAATAAGCTACGCTTCAGAGTAGCGACACTTGGCCATATTGTGGCTTAAAATCATGGTTGCCAGTTATTTGAAGCTTTATTTGAAATCACAAGAAACGTTTTTCCGTCCTCCACTTTAAACAGTTTGCGACAAAGCAAAGCAACATTACATGAGCTTCCTAACACCGAATCTAATGCTGAGGATGTCGCACTTTTGAATCATGACGATCGGCAGTTGCGCCTGCTCTGCACAAGCACCAAAATGGCGGCGCCCACAACACTGTCGGGGAAGAGAGTGCCGATACTCTAAGCGCAGCTCATTTATTGGCTCTAGTTCCCGCGAAACTCCTTTTCCCTGACTGAAACTGAAAGTAAATATGAATAATACGTCCATTATTATAGCTTATTTAGTTATAACTAGGGTGTGTACTTTCCGGTGTTTATTTGTGAGAAAAATCGGCGGATGTTTTTCGGCGTTTATTTATTTTCAAAACACCGGTGAATTTCGGTGGAACGTCTCACGACGAGGCTAAAATCGGTGATTATCGGTGGAAAAAATGTGATTGATCACAGAGAGTTCCGATTTTATTCACATATTTCATACACTTCTTCTCGAGGAAGCATCTATTTCTCACACTTGGTTAATATAGTAGATGCAAGCATACTTTGAGAGGCTGGCATCCGTCATGGCAGCACGTTCCTTGTGGTTCACAACCCGCAATTTTGAAAATGCACGCGTCACATTTGCGCTGGACACAGGAAATCACAAAATGTCTAGCGAGGCTTGGGACAGTAGCGGCCAGTCAGGTAAATGAAGTTTCCAAAATAACACTGGATCAACGGTGCTAGTCACAGCATACTGGCGGTAACAAAGAAACTGAATCTAAGTCACTCAGCTTGCGCTCGTCTCGGAGGACCAGCCGGTAGATATTTTCATAAGGCACAAATCCCTCTGGCAGCTCCACTTTTATGCACGGATTGACAATTTGTACGCGCAACCAGAACGACGATTCATCCATGAAATCTGTAGCGTAGTCATCCGGAGCTTTCCACTTGCGTCCCATCCTGCTGGCCTTCTACTCCGCGTGACGACGATACTTGAAGTGTTCGAGGGAGGGAAGCTAATCTCACGTTGAGAAAACCCGCAGACCTTGGACGGACGCGCTTTCTCAAACACGTCTGGAATTCTTTTTTACAAAACAAAACCCTTTTTTCGTTTCCCCAATAGCCCATGGAAACTAAACAGATAACAATGAACGCATCTCAGTTCTCAAAGGTCAGTAGCCCTGTACGACACGAACGTTGGCAGTGTCTTCCAGGAACTACAGCAACCTCTGAATACATGGCTTGCACCGACATCACTTGGCCAGACACAATAGGGAAAGGGCACGTAATAGCGTACCCTCCACTGCGTTAATTTTTCCATGAAAGGGGGCCATGGGAGAGACAATGGGAGAAAGGCGTGTGAGAGCTTAGCTTCCACTGCGTTAACTAGACGCTTTTGACCCCCAGAAAGGAGGGCGAGATAACACGTTTGACGGACCTCTACGGGGAAAGGGTTTCGTTGGGTCGGAAACAAGCAACGACCGGTGTTTTTCGGTTTTAACCAGGGCGAAAATGTCCAACCACCGGTGTTTTTCGGTTTTAACCGATTTTGTATTTTACGATTTTATCGGTGTTTTTCGGTTAAAACCGGAAAATACACACCCTAGTTATAACCAACTACACATAATGAGAGGAGGAAGCGGCCGGGTAGGAGAAACGCGGGTTTTATGTGCGACCGTTCTAACCGTCTCAAAAGAGAGAACGCGCGAGCTTGCGCTGGTTTAAAAAAAGGCGATCCAAAGAAAAGAGGCGGCACGCTGTGTTCTTTGTGATTGTGCGTCTAATTGAAAATTGTTGTGTGTATGTTTATACCGCCGGAAGTTAGTCTGCCTTAGTGGGCGTCTGATGTCTCAGCTGTAGATGAGCAATTTAGCCAGTGCGGTACAACCGCAAACCTGGGGTCTTGAACGTGCACCACGTAGTAGCGATACACGACCGCACGCCGGTACGATGCTCTTCCAGATCGAAACGGGCAGGGGCGGGGTGTGTTCTGCAGCGCGAGCTTTCGCTCCACGTGCTCCGAGCTGGTGTGCGCTAGACTATGCAGTCGGCCACCGACCTCCCCCCCCCCCCTCCTTGTGCGTCTAATTTATATACAGGTATAAGTATTTGAAGATCGACGATGGACGTCGATCGTCTCGAGGTAATGTAACGTAATAACATTATATAAATAATAAACATGTTGAAGGACTGAACGACTCAATTTTTCAATTCTTGGATTGTAATATGGCGGTAGCCTATTGTACTTACTGTTGATGAAGAGCAATATGAGGTGACGAGGTAATGATTACATGATGAGGCTCTATAGGGACGACGACATTAGTGGGTGTCGAACCACAACGTACAGTGCCAGACTTGTTTCAAGTATCGTGTACCCAAAGACCTTTCTTCACCCGCAACAGAATATGGTAGAATCAATGAGGATGCTGCTTTACAACTGTACGTGGAACAGGAAAACTGCACTGTGCAGAAGTGCGGCTTATTCGTTAATATGAGGGACGGATTTCTAGCAGCATTCCCTGATTGACTACTTGGAACAAATGGCCTCGTTGACGTAAAGTGTCCCCGTTCCAAAAGATTCTTGAAGCCTACTTAAACCGCAAAGGAGTATGAGGCGAAAAATAAGAAAAAGGAGCCTGGTGTGAAAGGTCCAAATCACCACCATAGCTTCTACTACCAAATACAAGGGCAGTTACACAATACACAAAGAGAGTTTTGTGATTTAGTTATATTTACACTCAAGGGCATTGATATCCAACGTATTCAGAGGGATGACACCTTCTGGTCAACCAACATAGAGCCTTTTCTACTCAAGTTTTACATGGAAGGCCCGACTTCCGCTGAAATTCCTCACGTAGACGAGTTGTCCGACCGAATAAACTGCCATTACTCCCGATCTGGGAATCTCTCGATCTTCGTTCGTAGGCCATAGTATCATGAGATCGAGGGGTGTGGCTCTTCGTCCGCCGAACATTGCTTCGGCGGGTGTTTTTACCGTGTAAGATGAGACCGTCGCGTGCTGCTGGAACAAGAACCTGGCGATTCTTCACTGAACTGCTTCTTCCGTAAGCTTCAAGAGGGCTTTCTTTGTTTCGCACACCATCTGTTCTGCTTGCCCGTTAGTTGCAGGATGGTATGGTGCACTAATGTGATGCCTGATGCCGTTTTTTTTTTCAAAAACTTGTTTATTTTATTTGAAGCAAGATTTGGCGCGTTATCAGAGAAAAGTATTTTCGGTAGGGCAAAAGTAGGGAAAAGAGAGCGTAGAACGTCAATGACGCGTTTGGACGTCGTGGCAGGCATCGTGTAAACTTCCAACCACTTAGAGTACGCATCGACCATGACTCCGCAGATGCGGATACGTTTCGCCACCCACCGACTGAATAGTGGATCGTTTTCAGTTACTGTTCATGATGGCGTTGGACTCAAGGAAGACTTCGAGTCTTTCCAGAAAGTTAGCCCAGGTGCCAGGACTTTTGTCGAAAGCGGTAAGTGTTCGAAACGTCGACAACGTCGGTAGCCACGTGCTGTGCTTGACACTGGACGCTTACCATTCGCTGAGAAGAAACTTGCTTGTTCGTCTGCCACGAGTCGTCCGATATCAGGTCATCACCGCAACTCCATCTCCCGACAAAACAGGTCTTCACTGTCCGCATGTCCATAGTTAGCAATCACGTGAACTTATAAATTCCCGAACGCTCATAACTTGCCGTCGCTAAACGCCGTTCATTCATAGCGTCTTCATTGCAAATAAACGTCTTCCTATTTATTCTGATGGTTTTCATCATATTCCTCCTAAGCTGTACTTACAACATTATGTGTGTCGGTACTTCCGAAAATATTGCAACGGCGTTTGTTTTCTGGGAACTATAATGTAACAACCTTTACAACATCTTCCGGATCCCGTGAAACACAATATTTCGTGACGTTATTTTCAGTCGTCATTAAAATGGTGAGGTAAGTACCGTAAATCACGAAGCAGTTTACTTGACGTCCGCTTCCACTGGTGTCTTGGAAGATTGAGTCTACTGAGCGTGCATTCCTGCAGAAGAAGTTTTCATTGATAGAATATTGACACGTCAATCAACATTTGATTCCTTCTTGGTAAGATTTATTGCGAAAGCCCGTGACAACCGCCGAACCGCATCTCCCTGTATCAGAGAACAATTTATACCCAGCCTGACATTCTCGCATACATGCGTTTGCTGGGCCACGCTACTTGAGCCAGCTGAGCACAGCTGGCAGCGGCGCGAGCAAGGCCACGATGGGGAACGTGATGGTGCTCGAGCCATCCCACCGTGAACCAATGTTTCGGCCACCTAGGCCACCCCACTAGGGTGCCTACATGTCTGTCTGTTTCAGGGTGAAGACATCCATTGTTGCACTGAATGTTCAGCGCGTGACGCTCTCGCGCACTCGGTGCGTGACTTGGGCGCTAAAATGGCGTCTCTGCATTAGCCAAAGCTATGCGCTCGAGCTGATTGACACCGGATTGCGCGCACTTCAAAATGCATAAAAAAACGATTGGGCGTAAAAATGGCTGAGATGTCACCACTCCAGCAAAAGCGCGCGTGTGTATGAAGGCACTCTACACCCCACGGGTGCGTGCCGCCATCTATTGGTTGAACTAACGCCTTGTTCAAGATGCCTGCCATGGGACCGAAGCCTTAAGGATAGTGTGGATCATATTTAGCCTATTTCGTTGTGTCCTTTTAAGGAGCTCGTGTCGCAGAAAAGTCGGTGTCGGTGGCGTGGGATGGGAAAATCCTGATTGGTCGATAGGGTCATGATGTCACAGCCACACGACCTCGCACGAGAATTTCAAACAACCCAGAACGCTCACGTGAAACGTGCCGCCACGCTTGGAATGAAAGTGATTGAGACATGACATGTAATACGAATAAATTCTATGGTTTTCTTTGCTCGAGAATGCGCGCAAATGATCTGCGAGATCAAAGGCCATGTATGCCCCTCACTAGTGCCTCATGCGTGCAAGCATGTGCAGCGTGCGCGTCAACGTAGCATTGGCAAGCTTGTAAATGCACGCATGCTTGCCACCACGAGCAGGGACATGGCGGCGGTAAAATGCATTGCTTGCAGTCGTCTATACTACGTTCATCTTTAAAGATCGACGACCAGACACGAGATTCTGCAAGGCAGAAGATCCTTACCCTGGGAGAGGAGGAAACAGATAACGGTGAACAGGGTAGAAGGGGGAGAGGAGGAAGCGGGGGAGAAGTGGAAAGCGCAAACTGGTCGTCGGTCTTTAAGCTGAGACTGCAGCCAAAGCCACAAGAGCGAGCTAGACCGCATTCCTGGCTTTCAGATCAGACGTGCCCTTCTAGCTCGAGCGCTCGTTCTGCGGAAGAATGTTTCAAAGCCACGACCTCCTGCTCTCGTGGTTCTAGCTGCAGTCTCAGCTTAGACACATTGGCTGCAGTCTCAGCTTGGACACTGACCCCCCCCCCCCCTCCCCCCCCCTTTTTTTATACGCTCGGATCCCGGAAAAAATGCAACCGCGGATGTTCACAGAAAACTCCCCATTAATCGTAACAAATACAAAGAGAAATAAAAAAAGGGGGCAACCAGCATGAGTCAGCCTTCCTTGGCATTAGTAGATAGTGAGGTCCTGATCCCTTTTTATCATCTCTAGGCGTCGTCCTCGAGGTCGTCCTAGACGTCGTAAAAATAACAGCTTCGCTGGTCGTCCATCTTCACGTGAAGTGGAAGGATTCTACAATTTTTTTATTATTCTTATTTTTTGTCAGGCGATTAATACATGGTGTTCCAAACATAATCAAGCAATGGCGGAACTTCTTGTGGCCCAGAATACTTCCGGTTGAGCAGCTTATTGTCAGAGATGGTGAAATTACTTTCAAAAAGTAATTAACTTACATTACTAATTACTTTCCTGAAACTGCAAAAATGCAATTAAATTACCTTAAAAATTAACACAGACTAGAAGTAATGACATTACATTAAAATTACTTTCCAAAAGTAATGAAATTACTTGGACATCGCTTTTCAACACTTTGAGGCAGTAATTTGCGCTTATTTTATTTACAGTATAAGTTATTGTTTACGTTTTAATGAGCAAGAATGAGAATTGCCTCTTTTAAGTTTTTCTCGGCAGAAAATCAGAAAAGGTATGTCGAAAAGCGGACGTAAGGTAGATCAGTGTGTGCTTCTGGACCATATACGGCGCAAGAAAAAGCACCACATTTCGTTTTATTTAGCATCTGTGGCGAAAGTTACGTGGCCCTACCTGTTTTACCTGACGGTACAGTAGAAACTTGTGTACACGCGAGACATATTCAACAAAGTCATACGCCCAGAAATCAACCGAGGCATATGATTGTTTCTTGTTCCTCGTGCACGGGAGAGCGTGTTCGAGAACAACATCGCTGCATCAACTGCGCGCTGTCGCCGCGAGTATTCAAGCTGGCGAAAGCGAAACTACATACGAACTACGCCTGTCGGACTTAGTTAAAGAAGGGTGCGAAGGGTAATGCCACTCGCGCTCGATCGTGCCCGGGAAAAAGCGGGCGGTGCATTTTCGACGACGAAAAGAGATATCGTGATTGCGACAAAGCCGTCACAGTGTGTGCGATTGTGCCGCTCGTTCCCCGAACAAATCAAGCGGCGTGTTTTCGACGACGAGTGGAGATATAGGGATTGTGACGGACGTCAACCTACCACGTGGCGATCCCGTGAATGATGTTCACTTGGATACAGTTTCAGACGCGGACGTCAAAAAGTTTTTTTTTTAGGGGCGAAGCTCCTTGGGGTTTAGCCTTGTCCGCCCGGCGTCCGTGCTCACATCGATCTTCTTAAAAATCGAAAAAAAAAAGTTTGCGCAGTCGACAGGATTCAAACCTGTGCGGGAGACCCCAATGGATTTCTAGTCCATCGCCTTAACCACTCGGCCACGACTGCAGGACGAGTAGGGAGCTCTGAGATGTGGTAGTTAACTCAAGAGCTGGGGTTTCTGTCATGGATGAAACGTCGCATCTAGCCGCTCGACGTCTATACAAGAGAGGGCTCTGCGGTCAAATGCGTATATAATCGCGTTAAACTTTGCATGCATTGGCTCAACGTTTATAGACGAGAGGGCGCTGCGGTCAAATGCTCCAATGCGTATATAACCACGTTCCATACCACACATTCGCTTTCTGACGTGGATGAAAACGAACGAAAGGCTCGGCATGCTACGGCTCAGCGTCTACGCAGACAAGCACCACCAGAGCTTCGCCCCAAACAACATCATTCACCACGTGGAGATGCGGTCATTTTTTTGTTTTAGTTCGTCTGTGGGTTTCTGCTGGAGTTTGTTCAGGACCCTTACATGAGCCGTTTTTTTCACAAGCTTCTAGGCACACGAATATTAACGTCAACACAAAATTCTTCCTAAGATAAAAAATAATAAAAATACTGTTTTATGCATAAAAGTATAAAAACCTGCGTTCAGGCAAAATAAAAAAAAAGAAGTTATATTTCGGCGAATATTAATATATTTCAATTAGGTAGTCTTTATTTGCATAAGAACTCTAGTATGATTAGTTCGATCAAGTATCTTTGCTGTCCGGAAGAGTTGGATGTGTGAATCTTTGATTTCAAAACCAAGCGATCCTAGTGTTGAGCGTGAAATCGAAGCGTGCATGACAGAGACTGTTCGCGCTTGACGGCCGCGGCTCGCTGCATCTTTTATTTGGCGGAGCTGTGCCACAGCAAACTTGCCCAGTCGATCGCAGAGCATTACAGCACTTGAAGAAAGCCAGTGGACGCGGAAAACATAAGAAAATACCGATTTCATTGCGGAACGCGCGAAACGTTGTAGTGATGTTGCCCTTTAAAATCATGCAAACAATACCCGATTCGGAGGTGTTCTCTGTTCCTTGTCATGGCGGCCGGAAGTGACACGAATACCATGTACATGGTGTCAAAGCCTACCCAATCAATATTTTGCTAGTACCGCGTCATGCATATTTTTAATAAAGTGAACGAAAACGCAACTGCTTGAAACCGAAACCGAAACTGAATTGGGATGAAGAAGCAGCGTGGAGGAAGAGAGAGTTGCCGGAAGTCACGTGGCTGCATCCTATCGTATTTTTTTCCTTTCGTTTTTTGGTCGTAGCTGAAGAAAAACGCGCACGTCGCACGCCGCGCTGAAAACGCGCGTTTTTCAAGCTCTTATCAATTCGTTTTCATAGGAAGGGCGATGTCTTGAGCCAGGAGAAGGGGCGACGACTCGGCGGCGTCTTCGTGCCATTCAGCTTGGTGGTCCGGCGTGTCGTACGGAATAAATCCTAATTGTTTTGATCGGTAAACGATTTTTCGTTCGAAGTTAGACAGATTCGCTGGTATACCGCGAAACACAGTTCTGAAGTAGAAGTCCCATGCCCGTCGTCCGCCGCCATCGCTTAGTCCGCTTCGTTGAGCCGTTCAGCCCGCGACTCCCACAATACGACGCCACGTTGAGAATGCACAGAGGGCTTCCGGTTCTCTGTGCAATTTTTTCTTTTTCAATCAACGTACTTGCAACTTTTTAAAAGCCTAAAAAAGGTATCATATTTTTTGTATTTTTAATATTTATATTGAACCATGGTTAAAAGCTCTAAAAGACGTACACAAGATAGAAGACAAACACGGGCGCTACTCACAACTGTATTGGGAAGGAAGATGAAAGTACACCCGCCAGCAATATAAAGGTGAACACCCTACCTGGTTTCTTGTCTGTTTTACGGCTCCCTAAAGCTATATTAACTCTCAACGTCTCAAATGGTACGTGGCTTGGGGTGTAAACTTTGCGTGCTAACCCTCTTCTGGAACAGAGCTTGTTCCAAAACTTGCAGGAGCGTCAAAAACAAGAAGAGGGCTGTTCACCTTCATATCGCTCACGGGTATACAATGCCATTGACGTATCGCTGAGGCGTCAGCGATACGTCAATAGCATTGTATAATGCTGAGATTCGTTTTTTCGGTAAATATATGTAAACGGGTTTATGCTCTGTATCTCGCGCATGTGTAGCCTGGGTGACGATAAGTCTATCAGATATATATATATATATATATATATATATATATATATATATATATATATATATATATATATATATATATATATACTTCCATCTTCCTTCCCAATACAGTTGTGAGTAGCGCCCGTGTTTGTCTTCTATCTTGTGTACGTCTTTTTAGCTCTTTTAACCGTGGTTCAATACAGTCAACACAAACTAGCCCAACAACAAGTTATTTTAATATTTATAGTTGGTGACAGGTTAAGAATGAAGTGGAAGCTCCTCCCACCTCTTTCCCTTCAGCGGAACGAACGGTGGAGAGGAGGTCGCCTCCTCCCAGCCTTCGCACTACTAAAGTGGGAAAGAAGTGGGAGGAGCTTCCACTTTGTTCTTGACCTGTCACCGACCATAGTGTATCTATTCAATGACTCCACGACTTTGATTATAGTTGGTGTGCGTGTCTAAAACACAGAGAACGGCCCATGACCACGGAGAAGAAAGTGAGCGCGACTCAAACCGGCCAGTTCCCGATCGGCGAGTTTTCGGGCGGAAAGAAAACGAATATCGAGCCGCAAATTGAGTTCTGGGTAGTTGGGCTTTCATATGTCATGTACGAATAAAAACCTTGGCGAGCTTAAATATCCTGTCTGTGTCTCTTTAAGGGTGAACGGATGTAAAAGTATGAAACAGTATAGGTATCGTAATCTTTATGAGCATTACTATTAAAATAAATTACTTTAATATTTTGTATGCTAACTAGAGGTTAACTGCGAAAATTAAAAAACACTGTCTATAGTCGGTGACAGTTTAAGAGTTCAGGGACGCTCCTTCCACCTCTTCACGCTTCGGCGGAGCGAACTCTGGAGAGGAGATCGCCTCCAGCGCCTCCAGTGGAAAGAGGTGGGAGGAGCTTCCCATGAAATCTTAACCGCGCTGGCAGATTCGAAAGGTTCAGTTGTACACATCGATACATCCATCAATCCCAGAGCCATTTGCACATGAGAAGGTTAGTTGAACATGCCGACAGTCTCTGGCAGCCTTGGGAAGCATGGCGACCGCAGAATCAAACAACTTGTCTTCCATTTTGAGTTATCAACGTGAAACATCTAGCAAGTTAGAAGCCTCGCTGTGACGTTGGTTTCAACTTTTATCCCTTGCACCGCGGTCACACTCTCTTATAGGTATCATACCAAAGCAAGTCTGCATACAGATTAGAACGCGAGTCTGCGCGAGAATCGTGCTTCGAATGCCGCATGGCAATAAGTTCTATAGGAGAAGGCTTGGCATGCAACATTCGAACCACGGATAGTGCGGTGACTTGTGCTTGCAGACTGTCTTTTATAGGGCGCATAAGCAGTGTGACCCCGGCTTTACAATTAGGAACCTAAATAAATTTGCGATCTAAATATTCAGAAAACATAAGTCGTGTTAAACAGCTGAAAACAGTTTGAGAAACACTTCAAATGAAGTAAAATGTCAGACGTCGACGTGTACTTCACTCGACGTGTATCTTATTAAAAGGTTGACGTCTAATATATATAATTAAAGGGTTGACATCTCATAATTCTGGCAGCTGTGTCGGTTTACTGACGATTGCAAAGTCTTGGACGCTGGCTTTTCTTGCAAGGTAACGATAGCCCCTTCCTTCCAGTGGTGCGAAGGTTCTTGACTTTCTCGGAACGACCTTGCTTCCCTCGGGCTCTTCTGGGTCATGCCGAAAAACACGCGGCAATTTTTGTATGTCTGGGATATGTACGAAACAAATATTTTTAATAAAGAAGCCTCTAAACTAAAAATGCATATAGATATATATATATTTTTTTTTGTGAAAAAATAAATTATATTTTTGCTGATATCATGCTTTAAATTTCTGGTACTTGCATAAAGCCCGTGTAACTAAAAAAAGAACATTGTGAAAAAACGGTTGCGTATTACAAAAACTTAGGTAGGTGTCAAATTACTGAATAGCATGTCCTACCTTACAGTAATACACACACAGTGAAAGACGCCATTTTGAGTTCAAGTACGAGCTAAAAAAAAAAAAGAGATTTTATAAGATTTATTTATTATTTATTTAAGCCAATTTGGAGTTAAGTGTTAGCTACAATAAACTTTTTGTTTGTTCTCATAGAACTAATAATTGCATTGCACGTGTTAAATTTTCAAAGTCTCGTTTCGTTGCGTTTTAATTAAATGACAAAACCTCAATTTTATAAAAACAACGGCCTTATTGAGAGCCAGAAAAAATATTGTGGGCATCGGGGCCCGGACCTTTCGAAATAGCCAAGGTTCAATCCACGTACCTCATCTGTTCAACATATAAATACGTTAGAAGTGTACTTTTGTTGTTGCTGAGAAATTATTTTGTAAAGATTAGTCTCTTCCGACCATGCATCCAGGAGCCCGCCTTTTATAGGCGACGCACGCTGGCCTTCGCCAACGAGGCGTCAAAGGTGTGAGACGCCGCCACAAGGTCTTTAACGCTCTCCTGAAAACACGTCTTTATTCACTTGATGTGGACGTTATCCTGACATCCACGCATCCGTATCCCCTTTACCTTACGTAGTGATATCTGGCGTCTGAATTTTACTCTACTTCTGCCCAGGTGACTGCTGACGAACGCAGGCCTGCATGCATCGTCTGCTTCCAGAGTTTGGGCATGCGTACTGCGCGTCGGCCTTGTCTGTGATACGTCCAAATATAAAAACAATTAAGACCGGATAGCTCTTCACCGATGTGAAATGATAACGGTGATGTCGCTTCTCCATTGAACTTAGATGTATTTTGATAGAATATGTGCTACCAAAAGCAGTGTAATGATGGAAAAAAGCATTCCACTCTTTGCGGCTGACGCCTCACACCCCTGAGGTCACGTACATGTGCAGTATTTTAGGCTCCGGAATACACTGGAGGCCAACAGAACATGTCTCGATATCTGAACTCACTAGTATTTTTAGAGGAAGTGTGTTTGATAAGAGGTGGGAGTTACACGGGTGCCGTCTTCGCCATCTGAGCGTCAGGCTCGGCGGACGTTAGACGAGGTAATAACCGTCATGGTAAGTCGCTTTATTAAACAAATTGTTGATTAACTTTTTAATTAATGGTTTCATGGCTGATGTTTCAATTCAAGTATTGACGCCAACTACTATCAGAGGCTTGACCAATTTACAGAATTTGTGAAAAGGTAATAGTTTCTTAGATATTCATCGATCAGTTTTCGCGTTTTTACTCCCGATTTCAATATTGCGCGCAAAAAGATTGCCACAAGCCCTGCCTACAATGACGCTTAGAAGAGTGACGTAGTCGTTTCCATGACGTCGTCACTATCTCCGGCAGCGCGTCCTTGGTGGATGCGCCAACGAACTTCAATACATCTTAGTTCTATCCAAATACATTTAAGTTCAATGGTGAAGCGACATCACTGTTATCATTTTGCATCGGTGAAGAGCTATCCGGTCTGAATTGTTTTTACATCTGGACATACGACAGACGAGGTCGACGCGCAGTATGCATTTCCAAACTCGGGAAGCGGACGATGAAGGCCTGCGCTCGTCGGCAGTTACCTGGTGCAGTAGAGTGAAATTAAGACGCCAGTATCATTACGTAAGGTAAAGAGGATACGGATGCGTGGATGTCAGGATAACGTCCACTTCAACTGAATAAAGACGTGTTTTCAGGAGAGAGTTGAAGACCTTGCGGCGGCGTCTCACACCGTTGACGCCTCGTTGGCGAACGCCGGCGTGCGTCGCCGTACGAGGCGGGCGCCTGGATGCATGGTCGGAGAGGCTCATCTTTAAAAAAATAATTTCTCAGCAACAACAAAAAGTACTTTTCTGTATTTTTGTTGATATGTTGAAGAGATGAGGTGGATTGAACGTTTTGGCTATTTTGAAAGTTGCGGGCACCGATGTCCACATTGCTTTTTCTGGCTCTCAATAAGGCCGTTTCTGCATAAGACTGGAGATTTTGTCATTTAATTAAAACGCAACAAAAACGAGGCATTTGAAAATTTAACACGTGCAATTCAATTATTAGTTTTATGAGAACAAAAAAAAAAGTATTGTAGCTAACACTCAACTCCAAGTTGACTAAAAAAAAGAAAGAAATACTCATAATATCTCTTCTTTATGGAGTCTCAACTAGTTCTGGACTCAAAATGGCGTCTTTCAATGTTTGTATTTTACGGTACGATAAGGCATGGTATTAGGTAATTTGGGACCCACCTAAATTCGTGTGGTACGCAACCATTTTTTCGCAGTGTATTTCTTAACTACACGGGTTTTATGCAAATTACAGAAATTTAGAGCATGATATCAGCAAAACATACATTTTTTTACACAACAAAATACTTTGCTTGGGAGTTCAGAGGCATCATTATTCAAATATATATTTTTTCGTACATATCCCAGACATGAAAGATTAACGCGTCTCCTTTGGCAAGGAATGCGACCCTCCTGTTACAACGATAGCTGTTCTAGGCTCTTCCCACCACTGGAAATGAAGTCCGTTGTTGATGTTGTAGTTGCTGGTGTTGTAGTTGTCGTTGTGTATCAGTTCAGTTTATTATACCTCAAAGGCATTTCAGATGAAATGCATTACACGTATGTTGTAGTTGGCGTAGTAGGCCGTTGGATGTCTGTCGTCGATGTTGCCAAATCCTGGAAAACAATCGCCCGCCGCCCGCGGGAACCGATATGTCTAATTTGTCCCGAAGGCTTTTCACGCACCCTACGTTACGTGAACGCGACGCCGATGCCCAACGACTTCGCTGGGACGTGTCGCAGCTATACCAACGTGGCTATACCACTCAAGTTTGTATTTTTTCTTCTCTTTCATCTTCTTTCGGTCTCAATCGTGTCCTACTCTATCTTAATCTACAATGACATCATCATCCGCCCACCGGTTAAAGTTTTCCAGCATTGGCGACGAGGATCATCAAACTTTAGAGACGTTAGTGATCTTCCCCTTCGCAACTAAGCATGTGCATTCCTTTCGATTGCGAGCCGATGTTTTAGAGCGTACCTAGTGCTTGTCTTCATGGCTTGTAAAAGCTTTTCAGTGCTCACACATGATTTCGTATTTATGAGGTGATCAGGTTGTTGCGGTGTGTAATTGGTCCGAAGCACTACGTTTGTCAGTGTTTTACAGCGGCGATGACCGCGCACAATTTTGGAAGACCATATGCTCCAATGATGAAAGCGACAAAAGATCAAAAGGTTGACATTAGTGTAAGTACCGTGGTGAGTAATGTGCGATTGCTTGCGTAGTCAACCTGATATGTCGATGTCCTTGAGCAGTTGCAATAAGCATGGGTTGAATAATTTTAGCGAAAGCCAAACTCAGTGCCGATGACGATTCACGTACCATTCTCACGTCCGGGTAAAGCCTGGTTCAGACAATTGTGTTGCTTAGGTTTAGAGTGACAGCAACGACGAAGTCACCGGGAGAACTGTTCGCCGTATACACACAACCTGCCAAACGACGCCAAAAGGAGGTTTGTGAATCGATCATGAGTCGCGATTTTTTCGGCACTCCGGCCGTTGCTGTCGTTTTGATTGCTCATGGGGCTCTGAGTTGAACACTCGGCTAGAAAGTCAGCGAGATTTCTGACCGCAGCGATGGGCCAGTGCCAAGGACAAGCGCGGCGCTGGTCAATCACGGCGGTCATAAATCTCGCCGACTTTCTCGCTGCGTGTCTAACCTAAAGCTACTGGACGTGACCGACGCGAATATGAACCAGACTTTAGTGCGAAGAACTAGTGAAAATTCAAAACCATGTCAGAGCACCGCTAATTTGCTCGCTGATCTCATAGACATTTTTAACAGGCCGCGCAAGCGCCGCGGAACATGGCATCATAGCTTCTATCAAGCAGATCATCAACCCCGAGACGGAACTCCGCGCCGCCACGCCTTGCTTCGGAGGAGATCACACGAGCAAAGATTATTGTACTGACTCACGGGCGGTTTTCTTGCGTGGTAGACACCAAACCGCTTTCGATTATACCTGAAAGGCCTCCTGCCGAGTCCGATCGGCGGACCTAGCCCCAGACGTTGCGTGCAGCGGCGTTAAGGCTGGGGAGCGTACGCAGGCGTCCCGGTGGAAGGCGCCAGGAATATAGTCCCTGCATTCATTCACTCGCTTTGTATAGGCGGCAAACCGTCGCGGAGGGATACAGCTTCGCTTCCAGTGTGGGCTTTTAGGTAGCCAGTAGCCTCGGCTGCGCTGCACGGTACCTGAGAAGGAGTCGGGAGGGTGGAAAGCGAATATTTCCGTCTGTCCAAAAGGGCTCGCTGACTGACGAGTCGGTGGCTGACTTGACAGAGGCATTCGCCGCGGTATATTGTGCGGGCGTGTTGCGAGGGTGGATGTGGGGTCGAGAACCCCGTCTGTTTGTTGTTCTCGTGGCTGCCATGCGATGATGGCTCCGCCTTGGATTTGCATATTACGACGGTGTCCCGCTAGGCTGCAAGTCATCCCTGCTGCTGTACGCTCTTCATCGCCGGACGGTTCTTTGGTACGAGAGGCGGCAGACCGACCACCCAGGGCAGATGGTGAACTCCGCAAGAGTGGGTGCGATTCAGTGGGCTGCTCTCGTGATCGTTGATTAGAGCGGAGATTGGTCGAGTCGCCTTTGTTTGCCGCTTTATTTGCCGAAACAACGAGAGGTGTTTAAGAGTGACGAGTCACATGTTTTTGTACGGCGCCGTGCTTACTTTTGGATCGAAGCCTTTCGATCAGTCGCCAGGTTTCATCTCTGGACGAAAGTCGCAAATTTTAATTACCCAGTCAGCGTCCTGCCGCTTCGATCAGGGAGTAAAACATGAAACTGATCGCTGCACGCCTGAGACCATGCTAAGATGTGTTGGAATAAGCTCATCTCATTGATATGTGCTTTGCTGTTTGTATTGTTGTTTGTGTGTGTGGAGGGGGGGGGGGTGCTACCAGCTTACATTTTTTTGACTCCGCCAATATTGTATTTTGTTGAAAAATGAAGGAACTCTTATTATGTAAATATTATTATTTCTACAGAGGGCTGAGTTCCCTAGTTATCATCAAAAGTTCAAAAGTCGGTTTAGCCATCATAAAAACCGTAAAAAAAGTGATGTGTGGCTAGAATTATTTTTCGTCCAGATGCGAACATTGTCAAAAATGCAAATCTTCAAAGCAGATACCACCGTACATTCTTCAATAAGCTGGCTCAAAGCAGAAATGAACTGTTCTGTTAACCAAAGGAAAGTCCTTGTTAACGATGGTTTGGTTGAACTCGTCTAGGGAATGATTATTAGACCAATATTATTCTGCAAAATCTAGGAAACACGGGAGAGTACTGTACATAAGGCGCATTTTTACCTTTAATTTTTCTTAACTAAAAGCTAAAACAACCGACATATTGATGCTTAAAAAAAAGAAAAGATCAGTTAAAAAAAGAAGAGACATAATGCAATCAGGTTTCTTTCGAGGGGCGATGGGTCACCCATATTTTCAGGCGATGACGATTTTGTAGACAGGTGAACTGACGTAACCCCTATAATTTAAATAGTAATTTCTCTCGCTTTATTAATTATTTTTTTTCACCCAGCCCTTTCTCCGTTCTCGTCCTTGCACGAGACAGACCTCGTAAAATGCGCTTTCGGAGTCACTGACAAACCGTAGTTCAAACGGCTTTGAAGGATTACTAGTAATGGCCATGGAAATGACCCAAAGAATGCACTTACATGTTCGACAAAAATGACATTCTAATCAAACATGCTCATAGCTTCGTTTCATCCCGATGCAGGTCACAGGCGCAGGCGGAAAAACGCACGCAGCTGCATAAAATCTGCGGATTGATTATACGAATCGAACAAATGTTTGTCGTGTCCCAAGCATACTCTCTTTTTATATACTCTCGGAGATTTGACCTCTTCTCCAAGATTTACTTGATGGCATCGTTGGGAACCTATTAATAATGTTATTGAACATATTTCCCATTATGCAAGCTGGGCCAAAAACAACGTACCTGACTTTTAAATCGGTAAACCTTCAACAGATTATGAACTCAAATCGTCGCACACGCCGGTATCAAATGCGTCACCGCACAAAATCGTTGCTCAGCCTAACCTAAAACTTTCTTTTTCCATTTCTCAAATTATTTTAGCGAACGCGCGTTTTTTTTTCTTGGCACGAAATTTCTTTTCCCCCCCAAAAAAAGAAGAATAAAAAAAGTCGTTGGGCGCTACTGAAACGCGGAGTCTACCACCCCCAAAACAACTAGATAGACATATAAGTAGGTAAGCTAAAACTCGAACAAAAAAATAGACGTAAAGCTGAGAAAAAGCGAAAACGAAACCACTAGAGCCCCCGAGACAACAAGAACGCAGCAATCGGTACAAAAGAATCCAGCGTCACAAAAGAACCAGCGGCGCGTCGCCCCTTCCCGTGCCTCGTCCTCGTCGCCTATTCATCTCAATGAGACGCGCACTTCACCCATCTCACCCAGATGGCGCGCGCCGCGCCGCCGCTACTTTGAGAGGAGATTTCAAACAGCCGACCACTTCGTACGCACTCGCATGCGACTTCTCCACCACCTCCAACCCGACAGCGAAGGGAACCAACAAACAAAAAACAAAACAAAAAAACACGTGTCACCCAGCACCGCATCGCTGGCAGTCGGCTTGTCTCACGTGCGTTGCCTGTGACTTGCGGATCGTACTGCCGTGTGTTTTTTTTTCTCCTGTGAGTTCAATCTATGGCTGCCTCTTGGATGATCTTCGACTAGACGACGAGAGGATCGGAGCTTCAGTGTTTTTTCTTTGCCGTGACGTGCGTTGTGGTTCGTCTACGCCCAAGGGATCCTTCAAATTTGATCGCTGTGGGTGGGAAGGGGCCTTCGTGCGTGTGTGCGTGCGTGCGTGTGTCGCACTCGTTTCTGGTGAAGATTTTGGGCACTCGCCGCTCATCTGCTTGCCTACAACAAACGGGCGATTCTGTCAATCACCGCGGAATCAACTCCGCTGTGGGTTTATAAGTCACCAGAGGTGAGTTCGACGAACGTTTCTTTCTCGAGTTATTTGTTTACTGGCAGTTTGGAATGATGCTGGTGGTGTATGCCGCTGCCATCTGTGTTTTTGTCCGTCCGATAGCGCAGTTGCTCCTTCTGGGCTGTTATCTTGTACAAGTATCCTGTTTGCGTGTACCACATCTCAACTCGTAGTTTCAACGTCTCAGCTTGCGAGATTGATTGCAGATGTCGTCCGCAATTTCATCTTCACAAATAAATTTAATCTAGCAAAAAAAACAAAAGCTACGTCATATTGAACCAGACCGATGCTTACTTATTCGAAGGTAATGTAATAAAGCAGGCGGGCTGGTTAAAGTTAAATATTTATAAAACCCAAGACGGAGGCTACAAGGACGGGACAAACACAAGACGTCTCAGTGAGACGTCGTGTGTTTCGTTCTGAAACAATTCCGAAACTAGGGTTTTAGAATTGTTTTAGCTATTTTATTTCTGTAATTAAAGCGAGGCAAAGTTTTTAGTTAAGAACACGACACAAGGCTATATATAAGCATAATAACCAATTGACTGATTTGGTACCGCGAAAGATAGTAATGAAATATCTTCAATATACCGATCTCACCAGCGAGTTTTACTACGCCACCGCTGCCCCAGTGCATCGGGGCAACTTTAGTCTTTTTGCACGTGCGACAACCTCGCTGCAGCCCTGCGCGTGTAGAGCACGAGACGGTCCGAGCCCTCTCGTGCACTGCCGTCTGCCTCCCGTGAACTAAACTTATGGCGGCGTTACGTATGCGCCGAACGTTTAGTGAGGATCAGTATATCGGAAGTTTACACCTGTTCGCGTGACATCGCCTTGAGGAACGTTTTGGCGACCCTTTATATCCAAGAACGACGACTGTACGTACTTATCCGGCACAGACTAGAGATGCCATCTCTCATGGTATGTAAAAGCTCGAACAAAGAGTTCTCCCTTTCTCTGACCGTAAGTGAAAAGAGGATACTTTGTCATTTAGACAGCCTTTTACCATTACCAACATTTCCCTCAAATGTCTGTTTTGTTCATCACGGGTTCACCAGAATAGCTCATACAAACCATCGTTTCACCATGATAAAAAAAAAGTTTGAATAGAAATAAAAACGGAAGATCGAGTGGAATAAGGCTGCAATAATGCTTCTTAATTTCTAGCTTTTACAGCGCATTCATATTTCATATCCCCCCCCCCCCTCTTCCTAAAGACCCACAGGCGGACGCTTTCCCGGGAAGGACATACATGATGGAGTACAACATTTAGCTATAAGTATTGCTCGAGAAGTATAATAATTTAGCCCTTTTATCGCACGAAAATTTACTTCGGTAGGTAGGTTTGAGGAATTCTTTGAGTTTACTTCCAAAAGTAATAAAGCAGTTCGTTTCATTTTGCGAGACTACAACTACTCAGTAAGTGTAACCTCCTGAAGATCCGTCTTTCAGCTTTCCTTTTTAACATACCGTAGAACGGTAAGCAGGCTGGAATTGCTTCACAAACTTTCCTATCACTCTCCATCTCGAACCCGCCTTTTTTTATTTCTCGCCAACTTCATCACTCCTGCAAATTGCACCTTGACAGTCCCAGGAGTAATCTTTGCAAGTTCTCGTCTCTTCAGCTTACTATTAATGACTGGAACATACCACCCGATGCCATTGTCACAGTAATAGACCCACAGAAATTTGCCGATAATGTTGCCGTTCATCTCCATCTGTGATAAGTTTCTTGCGTATTATTAGAGTTATTTTGTTTTAACACTGTCCCGCCAAATGCCCCCCTTGTAATACCCCTCGGGGTCTTGGAACCAATAAATGAACGAATAAATGAATATACAAATTTACCTAAATTGCGCACACCAAGGGGCGAGATTGAGTCGCCGAAAGCAGAAGTTTATATACTCGCACAACGAGTCACAAAAATAAAAAAGAGCACAAAAGTACATTGTATACTTCAGTTATTAAAATTAAACTGCAGTGTACTCGAAATATTCCGAGGGTGCCTATGCGCCGTATAAAAGCGTAAAATTAGTGTAATTTATAGGGTATTTTTGTTTTCAGGGAATCTGATTTAAGTTAACCATTCGATTTTCAATACACCTGGGCCATTGTTAGTCCTAGACTCTGATTTGTGTAGGGACGTGCCATAACAAGGACAGATTTGCTTGAAATAAAGCAAGACAAGCAGGATAGGTTTGCTCAAAATTAACCAAGACAAGCGGGGCAGGCCTGCTCGAAATCATCTTAGACAAGTGGAGCAGATTTGCTCAAATTCAACCGAGATTAACTAAGGATTTGGGAAATATTCAAGACAAACAGCGCATTTTTCCCCAAAATTAACTGAGGCAAATAGTGCAGGCTTGCTCAAAATCTGCTGAGGAGAACGATTTGCTCAAAATTATCTGAGACAACCGAAGCAGGTTTGGTTGAAATCAGCTAAGAGAAATGGGCCGGCCTGCACGAAATCCTGTGAGACAGGTGAAGCACGTTTTTTCGAACTAAGCTGAGATAAATAGGGTAGATTTGCTCTTAGATCCAGGACACACCGGGCAATTTTATTCGAACTTATCTGGAGAGAGAGAGAGAGAGAGAGAGAGAGAGACTCTATTTTAAGACAACTCCTAGTCCGAATCGTCGTACTTATATGAGAGAAACCGGGCAGGCTCGCTTGAAGTCAGATATAAGACAAACTGAATTTGCTCAAAATCATTTGATACAAGCGGGGCAGGTTTGCTAGAAATTAGCTGAAATAAATAGGGCCGGTTTGTTGAATTTTTTTTTCAAACAAACGGCATTTAGTCAAAATTAACTGAGACAAGCAGGACATTCTTGCTCAAAATCAACCGAGACAAGCTAAAGTCTGTTTGAAATAATCTGAGACAAGCCAAACAAACAGGTTTGCTCAAAATCGGCTGAGAGGAAAAAGAGTGCGTTCCCTCAAAATAAATCGAAACAAATAGGACAGGGTGTTAGAGGAGAATAAAGTAAAGGACGAGGACAAGACGACACATTTCTCCTGCCCTTGTCCTGTGCTCGTCCTATCCTCGTCATTTATGTAATTCTCCTCTAACACCGTAACTTCGCCAGAACGCTCTATTTCCACGGAAAAAAAGGACAGTTTTTTCTCGAAATTGACATTGCACAAAATTAAGTGAGACAAGCCGTAGGTTTGTTCGAAATCAATCTAGTCAATCCAAGGATGATTGCTTGAACTTAACTGACATAAACAGGGCAGGTTTGTGAAGAAGCGACTGGGACAAAGATAGCTGCAAGATGCTGAGAAAGGAGGCATATTGTCGCGGCGTGAATAGAACTGGATGAGTTCAGGACATTACCGGTTGTGAGTTTGCAGTGACGCGTTATTTCTATGATCATCAGTGAAGCTTTTGTCACAGTTCCTTTCGTGAAAACATTTTCAGTGAACTAAGTTCATTACAGTCAAGCCAAAACATGTTTTGGCTATTATTTATTCATTTTGGTTCGGGTTTGGTGCTTCAAATAACGAAATGTTTCTCCTAATGACTAGCATTTTTTAAATAAAAATTTCAGCAACCAAATTGTGCGGTCATAAGAACGTACATACTCTGGTTATGTTCCAAAATGCGATGTGAAACGAATGGACATTGTCTGTTAGTGTTAATAGGTACTGCTTCTCTTCAAATGTTTCCGAGCTCTTTAAGATCTTCAAAGCCGTTGCTGAAACAAAGAGAGAAAGAAAGAAAGTAAATGGGGTTGTGGAGAGATTGACAGCCTTAGAAAAGGCGCCGGCAACTTTATAAGTAGAAAGGGAGAATCACAATGCAGAATTAGGATGATATATAAGGGACGAAGGTATAAAAACAAAAAGAGATGAGATAAGGGAAAAAACTATAATTCCCTTTTACTAAAAATGCTGGATGTAATTTTGTATTATTGAATCATGTAAGGTTCTGAAACGTGATTATAGTATTCTAACCGCAAGTTTTATATCTCTGGTGGAATATGCGGCCGGCGCGACAACACAAGAAGCACGTTTCGTGTTTTCTCGCATGTGCGGTATATTAAAAAGAAACGCTTTTGAAATGTGACGACTTGTTTCTCCGCTGTTGATGTGTAATTCGATCAGTATAGTACGACTACGAACCTTGGGTTTTTAATATGCGTCAAGGGCGATTCACACACTTGCGTTGAGTCGGAACGAGTGCCAGGGTTGCTATGGCAACAGATGCGTCAGTCGGACTCAACGCAAGTGTGGAATCGCCCTTCACGCGGTAAACGAGCGCAACGCTACTATGCTTTTCGAGATAAAAAAGGGGCAAGGGGTGGGGATAGAAAAATACCGTGCAGTAAGTAACATCATGAAATAGTTACTCAGACCTTCTCTAGAAACACACCGCCAATAGTAATCACTATGTAATATACGGAAACAATAATTGCAGAATTACGGATCAGTGCTCTTCTGAGTGCGCTTGTAATGCGTACGCCCACGGGTATTTTGAGCGACAACGCTTGACCTGGGCGTTTGCTACGACTGTGGTCTTCGCAACCCTCAATATGCCCCACGATTTGCCAAATAGTTCGAAGACTGGGAGCCATACTTTGAGGTCCAGCCCTAGTTTGAACCAGAGTGTCCCTAAAACGTGAAAATTGTCACGCTTATTTTTTTTTGTTGCGATAATAAATACATAGGCGCGCTCAGGAAGTAAGTTCTGTTTTCGCGTGAGTCCCGCCAGAGTATTTATTACTGAGTCGCTCATGCGCAGTGGTGTTCCCTCGTGTATCACTCACACCCTAATGCCATTTCATGAGAGAGAATATTCGTTTGTAGTTTGCGCTTTGCGTTAATCCTGTTCGGGTCAATCGAACGGCCCGTCGGCTCGATAGGTTGGTTTGCAATGATAGTTTTTTAACACGCCGAATTTCAAATCCTGATGATTATAAAAATAAGTCGAAAGATTTGTCAAAGGTTTATACAAAACGCAACAAGGGAAGGAATGATGCTGAATCGAGTTCGAACCTTTCATGAAAGGTGAGAGAGTGTTTATGATACATTGCGGAGCAGTAGGCTTTCTCTGGGCACGACTGATTTGACGGAGGAAGTGAATGAAACGTTCTGGAGAACCGATGCTTCACAATGGAACATATGTCTTGGAACATATGTCTCTGAAGT
Source organism: Ixodes ricinus (assembly GCA_037355805.1). Classification (NCBI taxonomy): domain Eukaryota; kingdom Metazoa; phylum Arthropoda; class Arachnida; order Ixodida; family Ixodidae; genus Ixodes; species Ixodes ricinus. The sequence continues at coordinate 43,789 of JAZHYW010033735.1, read as the reverse complement.
TTCTTGATCATTACTTCACGAAATCGTTACAAAACACCTCAGTAGCACAAATCGTTTTCACGCCGAGCGCCAAAGTTGCTGACTCAAGACTCAGACAAGCAGACTTCTATGAGGAGGGCAAGTTAAAACGTCTGCAACTATGTGACAAGATTGTTAAAATCCAAGGGGGATTACATCGAACCATAAATTAAGATATGAAAAATCCATTAAAAATAATTTCACAAACAATGTCGCATTACTTCCTTAGTAGTAGTTAAAGTCACTGGATCTGGAGAGTAGCGCCATTGCCTTCCACCTGCTAGCCGGACACAAACAAATACCAACACACAGACGACAAAACCTCTCAAGGTGATTGGCTCATTGCTGTCGGTTGCTATGGTGTACACCCTTTTGAACCTTTCTAATAGTTTCGAGGCTTCGAAAGGGTGATTAAAACCAGTCACACCAAGATCACTATGGAGCATCATCGTACTGAAAGCGTTCCTCGGCCAATATGAGCGTCTTTGGCGCTGTGCATCCAATAAAGTTATCACTGATGCTCATTTCCCCAGATCTCTTACAATTATGTTGCTCTTGCGTGTTTCAAGACAGCAAAATTATTTTTATTGACCCCAAGCACCGACGCCGTTTGTGATTCCCTACATCTTCGTACCACCATCACACGCACCGTCAGTGCTTGAAGGCATTGAAATATAATTGTACTGTCTTAAAACATGCAAGAAGAGCAGCATAATTGTATGAGATCTGGGGAAATAAGCATGAGTGATAAGTTTATCGCGTGCACAGTGCCAAAGACGCTCATTTTTTGGACGAGGAACGCTTTCAGTACGATAATGCTTCATAGCGATCTTGGTAAGACTGGTTTTGACGACCCTTTCGAAGCTTCGAAGCTTTGAAAGGGTCCAAAATGGCGACCACCATGGCAACCGACAGCAATGAGCCAATCACCTTGATAGGTCTTGTCGTCTGTTTGTTGGCATTTGTTTGTGTCCGGCTAGAAGGTGGAAGGCAATGACGCTACTTTCCCAAATCTAGTGACTTTAGTAGTAGTAAAACACGTCTATTACTCCGGAAAAAAACAAAGCAAAACAAAAACAGGGAAAGAAAGGGAAGGGAAGCGCGTCGACATCTACGAGGTCCGGACGTCCTGTCACGTGAAACACACACACACATTGAACACAGAGAGGGAAAGTCAAACGTTCACTTTTATAGGACGGAAATGAAATATTCCATCCAGTTATCACCATTACCTCCTAACAAGGTTATCAAGTTGCGCACTTGACGACCGAGTGTGCACTGTCGAGAGCATCGTTGCGCCGCAGCCTTCGAGGCGGTGACTAAGCCGCCACCTAATCGAGGAGTGATTGTCGTGCCCTTGCGGGCCACCCAGCCGCGCTTAGGTTCCTCTGCTGCGATCCCCGCCTAACGAGACGGGGTGGCTCGCACAAATGCGAGGCAAACATAGCCGTCTCTCTGGAGGCGCCTTGCTAACGTGTATTGTAGCGGCGGGCGGGTTTGATGATGCAGACGCCTCCGTGTCGCGACAATGTGCGCTGCCGTCTGTACCCCGCGGAGACCTTATTGGTCGCGCGAGGCAGAGGAGCGAACTTGTTGGTTGGCCCGCCGTTTCCGGTTGCGTCCCCGACGCCCGTCGGCTGCATTTAACGACGAAGACCCGAGACTGGGGAGACGAGAAGTCTCCAATTTAGAGAAGTTTTCGTGGTGTCTGCCGTTTGTGCCTGTGCTTTAGCGCGCAGACGAAAGACACGCGATTCCCCAACAGCGACCAGCCGCTTACACTGTCTGCAAAACATTATACGCGCCTTGAGCGATTGTTTTAAGCTGTGGCAAAAAAAGAAGAAGAAAAAACGGTATTGGCGGTAGCTAAAATTTACTGCTTATGTTAGTGCCCTCAATAAAGATTTTTATTCTAAGTGAAAATAATAGATAAAAAAAGGCAATCGCTTGTTCGCGCTAATAGTTTCGTGCACATTACCTTTTGAGGCTGCTGTTGGCCTCATAGGTTTAAGAAAATATTTAATAATTGTAATTTTACTACTTTTTTAACGTCTCTTATGATAAATAATGAATGAAAAAATTATTAATTTTTTTGAGTGTTTTATTAGGTTCACTGACTGAATGGAGAAACGATTGAGTGTTTTACAAACTTTTCTAATTATTAAGTTCCTAATTAGTTTTGTAATTTAATCAATAGGTTATGCCGAAGTTTATCTAAGGATATGATAACTTTAGTTAAAAACTGCCTCGGAAAAACGGGGCGAGAGTCACCCTTTATGAACCAGACACGTATGAATGCTGACACTAGGCACGATTGTACGAATGCTATTCGTTCAAAGTGCTTCGTCATGTACGAAAACTGTCACTACATGTGCGATGCATAGCTCCGATCAGATACCACTCCGTCACTATAACCTAAACATTACAAAGCCGAGCTTCTGGATGCCTGGAAATTACGCACCACTGCCTCATTTGAATCTTTAGCCGCCATTAGCTCATTGTTGCTCTTCCGCTCATGCGCCATATTGTTATTCCTTCATCGCTCCGCAGTTTGCGCAGAGTGTTAGATCGTAGCAATCAGAGACACTAAATGAGGTACGCTTAGAGTATCGGCACTCCGTTCCCCAATCTGCTAGCCATCTTGGTGCATAGAGTGCAAAGCAGACGGCACTGTCGATCGTCTTAATTCAAAAATGCGACTTTCTCATTTTTAGGTATGGTGTTAGAAAGCTCAAGTGATCTTGTATCGCTTTGCCGCGAACTGTTTTAACGTTTCTAGAGCACAGAAAAGTGTTTTCGGTGATTTCAGACGAAGTTTTAGATGACTGGCAACCATGATTTTAATCACCAAGACGACTGAAGTGTCATTACTCCGAAACGTTGCTTATTTAGTGGCTCTGATAACAATCTTATTTGTCATTTAAACGCTCACAAAACTGTAGAATGAACGAAAAGAACTGTGAAACTTTTCAGTCACAACTTCATCGCTTTTTTTTAAATGTTTTTCATTGAAATTTTTAACTTATTTGTTTAAAATTTTTTAGGAGTCACTGACTGGTAGAGCATGGTTGGTGAGCATGGTGCTTCCGTTTATAATAAGGGACAGCATCCGCTTCTTGATTAAAAGAGAGTGATCACAATCATTTGACGTTTATTTTATTTATTTTATATATTCCATACTGCCAGCCATCGACAGGTCAAGGCAGGAATGGCCACAGGAGTGAGTACTCACTCCTAAATTAGCACTAAGATTGCATAAGCTACAAAATGACACCAGGTGGTATCTGGTATGGTTTACACACCTTTATCAGCAATTGCGCTGCGAGTTCACACAGCTTCTCGCTCTGTGTGTCGGGTCACGCCGAGGTTCAACGTACACGTAGCTCGTAGAGTTGTTCCGATAATGGCACACGGCGGATGGAGTCATCTCAATCTGAGAAGGTCTCGAAGGAGCGCCCGTCACAATGCGCGCGCCTATCGCGCCATTTTCTGATTCCCCGCAATTTCCTTTGTGTCGGCAGCTCTGGCCTTGTCGCGGAATTCGGCATGTTCGCAGGTTGGCCCTTTGGGCGAGAGGAAATTTGACGTTCCCATTTCGCCTCTGTGACTGCTCCATACTCCGTTCACCCCTTAGCGGACAGTGCGGTGGAAGCTACGTGCCCGTGGGACTAGTCATGAGGCCTGCGTTTCGGCACGTGATCACGCTTTTGCCCCTTACCTACGCGCAAAGAGCTGGGCCAGTGGATGAAACGGGGGCGGTTGATTGGGCCAGCGGGCACGTAGCTTCCAGTGCACTGTCGCTAGAGGGAAGAACGCAGTAGAGGTGTGCGCGAGTTTCCAGCTTGAATTGATTCCAGGCTGCATTGTTGTGATCACCTGTCTCTCAGACCTTGGAGTGCTGACGACCCTCGAGGTGGCTCTTTTACGTGTTTGTTTGTTGCTTCGACAGTCTTCTTGTTCCTCTTTTTCTTTTACGCTGACCATTTTATAGACTCGATATTTTTATCGGGTCTGATGTTTTCGCATTTGCTTGTGGCGTCTGGGGTTGCTGTTATTCTCGTCGCTTTGCTCCTCTACGTCTGTTGTGTGACTGTTTGTGGTTACTCCTTCGTTGTATGACTCTGTGCGCGTCATGCGGTTCGTTGGAAGGTTGGAGGGGCGTTTGGATTCCGGGTTGTTGATTAAGGTGAGAAGAGATGCGCGAAGGAGAGAGAAAGAACGGCATCGCTTCATTTTTGCTTGAATCGATTTCGTACGCTGCCGAGCAAGTTGGCTTGTGCGCGCGCTCTATTTTCGAACGGTGTCCAGAATTAAGGGGGGGGGGGTGGGGGGGGGGGACAAGTGAACAAGAAGGGCAACGAACGCGTTGCTAGTCTTAGCGCCGATGGCCTATTCTTGTCAGCCGGCGGCCAAAGTTGCGATGCACCAACTTAAATTTGTGTTGTTTTTGTTCTGTATTTGTGTACGCACAAACTACGCCACCTGAGTTGACCTCCGAGAGAAAGATTTGATAAATTTTTGATCCAGTGTTTGGTAGTGTCAATGACAACTCGAAGAGTGAAGTGGTGTCGTCAAGTGTCTAATATCCTTACTTTATGGTAATTTAAGAGACATTAACACCTAAGGTCTTTCTCAAATCGCCGAACCATCTCGTGCCCAGGAACACGTCACGAGCTGATTTGTAGATTCCACAGAACCCACGGTTCAGTGCACTGCATATAGAAGAATATAGTTCTTGCTTAGGTACCATGCACATCTGTTGCACAAATTTATTTACAGGTGAAAAGGAAACTCCGCATCATATTTGTTTCTGAAAAAAATCTATACAGTCCTCTTGAGTAACACCTAGGAAGACCTACAGGTCAAATATTACGACCTAGTTACTTCTTAAGTGTTCCTTAAACGGTCCGGCAAACTTTGCAACTCGCCAAGTTACCGAAATCGGCTGACTCTATGTGGGCGAATCAAGGCGCAATCAACAGCGTTGTTAAGGCTACGGCTTTGCCGTAGCCAACATTGAGCTAAACGTCATCGAAATTGCCCCTTTTTTATTTCTTTACTTCTCCGGGCAAGCGCAACAGGTGACGTCAGCAGCGTTTCCTCTGAGCGCTCAGCTCAGCGGTGTCCACTTGATTGGCGTAATGCGCCTGCGCAGCGCTCTTCATGAGAGCCGTCTCTCACATCCACAACCGCTATCGTCGTCTCAGCGTTTGTGATTATTGTCTCTCGGAGGTTCGTTCACACTACGTGCGCAGACTGATGCCGAACCAAAAACATGATGAAGACTACGGTACAGACGATACTTGCGCCTGGCCAGGCACAAAACCAGCGGAAGGGGGGGGCTTGCCGCCTGCCCCCTCCATGAGTCAAAGACCCTGGCTACGTTGCCTGCGCCTGGCACACACCCGCCCCAATGATGACCCGCGATCCCGCCCGTCGTTGCGTGGAGGATCACGGGAGATCTCGCACCACGTGGTAGCCATGTTTTTGGCGGACCGAGGCCGAGGTTACCCGACGAGCCGAAGTCTGGGTTTCGATTTCTGCTCATGTTAAAGCTAAGATTTAACAAAATATATCCATCTTTTGCGAAGAAAATGTCACCAAGCCTTTTTTTAGTGCTTTTTAATGTGAAATCATTCTTTATCCCAAAATTTAAGAAATTGAGCGGAGTTGCCCTCTAAGCTCCTTCAAATAATACGACATCAGATATTTTTTTTTTCTGTTTGAAAGGCGCGCGTGGTGTTTTGAAAGCTCCTCTAGAGTCAAGCATACGCACACATTCGTGAAATTTTTATCTCTTCGCTGTCACTGCTTGCTCACCTCTGCATTCTCTTGCAAAATTTTGATGTTTTATTTTCTGAGTAATTATCACCCTTACTCTTACCATTTTCTTTCCTTTTCTTTGCCGATCTCTCTTTTTTAATTTGTTTTTTTTTCTTCCTCAGTTCATATTTCAGTGGCCGTCGTCACAGGCTTTCTGACAACGAGAGCTGCAGAGAAAAATCATCATGCGTGATTAACTTAGTGTGCTGTACGCACGAGAAGAACTTCTAACAGCAGCGTTGAAATGTTGACATCTCGGTTTTCAACTATGATTGGTCGTCTGCTGTTTATTTATAATATAATAACAAACAAACAAAAAAGAAGAAGAAAAATGGCTTTTGTATTATCTTGGGATTACAGAGGTTTCTCGCGTCTATAGCACTGTGCTCGATCTCATGTTTCTTTTTTTTTTCTTTGAAGGTGGAAGGTGGTGATTGGAGGGGTGGTTGGAAATAGTACGCCGTGATCTCATCGTTTTTGTCTTTTTTTAGGGGCGAAGCGCTTTAGAGTCTAGCCTTGTCCGTCCGTCCGTCCGTCCGTCCTGCGTCCGTGCTCAAAAAAAGAAAAAATGTTTGCGCAGTCGACAGGATTCGAACCTGCGGGGGAAGACCCCAATGGATTTCTAGTCCATCGCCATAACCACTCGGCCACGACTGCGGGACGAGTAGGGGGCCTCTGAGATGTGGTAGTAACTCAAGAGCTGGGGATGTCGTGGATGAAACGTTGCATGTAGCCGCTCAACGTCTATAAAGGAGAGGGCGCTGCGGTCAAAGGCGTATATAATCGCGTTAAACTTTGCGTGCATTGGCTCAACGTTTATAGACGAGAGGGCGCTGCGGTCAAATGCTCAATTGCGTATATAAGCACGTTCCATACCACACATTCTCTTTCTGACATGGATGAAAACGAACAAAATCAGTATCATCAGCACCACCAGAGCTTCGCCCCTATCAACATCATTCACCACGTGGAGATGCGGTCATTTGTTTCAATTTGCTTTGGGCTTTCGGAAATAACCTTTTCAACCCCAGTTTGCGTTTCTTCTTTATCGTTCTGTCGGTGCTGACGCCTTTATTGGGCAACTGTCGGCAGTCGAATCCTAGACGTTACCCCCGTCACGTCTTTCTCAACCAATTCTTGTTTCATGCGAGTTTCATGCCTAAGAGGCTTGCGTGTCCTCTCTTGTCTTTAATTCAGAACGTCACGCACGCCCCAGTTTTTGAACGGAGGTATTGCTTTATCATGAATGCTGCTCGCCCATGAACTGGGAATTGCTTTAGATGCAAAAAATAATATTAAGAATAAGAAAACACACGTTGTTTTGTGATGCGAGATTTCATATGCTCGTACAATTTCCCGACTTGAAGTACCGTATGCTACAACAACTGTTCGTTTTATCATCAATTACCACACCGTCAGTATAACCAGAAGATTGTGAAATACTGCTTCATATTAATACGTATCTCCCTATGCATCGATCCCCACATCCTCTATTCCACATTCCACGCGGAATGCCAAGGCGGATAGATGCAGTCATACGTAGACTAAGACGTAGCATATACGTAGATTTTACTTTATCGGATTGGACAAGCCAGCACGCTAGAGCGTCCAAGTTATGACTTTATCGTAAATCCAATTTCGTTCGACTCTGGCTTCTAGAACGCAGAAAGAAGTATGTCGAAAGCACGCTTGCATGCTGGATAAGCGGTGCTTCCCTGGCAAAGGCGCTTGTTGCATGGGCCAAAGCCCACAAAGGAGCTGAGGCCACAAAAGCTCTTCGTTGTCTCCTGAGGACAAACACACCTGGGCAATTGCTGCGCGAAGGTTAACTTCGGTAGTTTGGTTTATGGCGTTCAAATCTTCTCTTCCCCCTTCCCTGCACAATATCCGCTGCAACAACGTGAAATGCAAATCATTTCTTATCGCCCGCACTTCCAAGAAGATCTCGTACGTTGGAACATACGTTCACCGCAGTTTGATGCATGTCTTCCCAATAGTAAGGTTATAAACTCGAGACAGCTTTCTCCCGCCAGGAACAAAACAACGGAAAGAGAAAGCTTGTCGTTCTTAGAACACAAACCAGCGACGGCCGGTGAAAAAACACCGGATGTGTATGACTGCACACTTATAACAAAAAGTATAATTGTTCCATCAAGCGTTCGGAGCTCGCCCACACACTGACACGCCGTAGATGAGCCTTTGTTGAGCCGGGAATTTGGTCAGACAAGGAAGGGTGCGGCGCCGCGCTGGTAGAACCTGCCGAGAGGTTCATCTTTCGAGCGGTGACGCGAGGACTCCGAGCCGCGCAGCGGTCTGTCCCGGCCACCCAGTGCGCGCGGTCAGCGCAGCGGGAGGCGTTTTCATTCTTTTCGCGCTCGGTTCGCACAAGTCCGAGCGCTACGCAAGCCAACTTGCACCCCGCTTTCTGATGGGAAGAAAAGGGACGAACCTTCGCCGACCGAGGGTTACCGTCACTACGCTCTCACGTCACCCGCACTGATGAACCTCCGCCAGGGCCTCTCTCCAGTGCCGCACCCTAAACTACGATCTCGTTATTTTCTTTGTTGGCGAGCGTGCGTGTCTGTTTGCCTTGTTTGAAGGAGGGGGGGGGGGAGGAGACGTCGTTTTGTTCGCTGGTCAGCGGTGTGGGTCTTGGAGGTGATCTCATGAGCGGCGGCGGGATATATGTTTTCGCGTATATCTTCCTTGTGCGTGCATGCGTGCGTGTGTTTGTGTGCCTGTTGAGTGAGTGTGTGTGTGCGCGTTTGGGACCAGATGGGGTGACACGGAGGGTCAGAGCTTTCACGGTTCTCCGGTGAACGCGGAGAGGTCTAAATTACGGAGAGTGTGTTGTCGGGTCGGGCCGTAAGAATGATCAATGAATGTTGTGGTGGGGCAAGGAGAAGGAATGATATTTGATGCCCGGCGACGGCTAAGATATGGGAACGATTCAAGATCGCGTCTCTAAAATGCGTGTTAGCATTGCCGAAAGCTTTAGATGTATAAATATGAGTGTTTGTCACCTTGCTTATTGCTACTTTTTATTGTTCCCAGATAATGGCTTAGTAAACAAATTTGATGAATCTAGCGTATTAAGACATGCAGCGAGTTAGCTTAGGTGTACGCAGATTAAATGAAGGTATAGTGGGAGTTCAAATAATTTGTTTTCTAGTCGTATCGTTACTTTTTTGTTTTGTTTAGAGTCTTAGACGGAGAATGACGACCCTCACACACGAAAGGCGACACTCACACAGGCCTTTTGTGTGTGGGTGTCGTCCTTCTTCGTCCAAGATTGTAAACTTTAACAGCGCAGAACAAACAATAATGAATAACTAACTATAGTTCGTTTTAGCTTCGGTCCGAGCGCGGCCAATGTTACGAGTCGAAGGGCCAATCAAACAGCGTAAAAAGCGCAACGTCATGGCGTTCTCTCTGCTGTTGATAGGACCAGCCGGTATTCGCCGTCTCTCTGTGGGTGCTCCTCCACCGGCTAGTTTTATCAAGCGCAGAGAGCACGCCATGACGCTGCTGCTTTTCTAAGAATGCGAACACAAGTTAAAATAATCCTTTGAATCAACAAGTCATATTGTTATAAATTGACTATGTTTATTTTATTCTTTGTTACAGCTCTAGTCACTCGGTGCCATTGGTGAACGCCTGTCACTCATGCAAAAACATTTCAAGTCTCAAACGGATAAAAAAAGATTCTGTCACGGACAGGCAGATATAACGTCATGAGCAGATCTAAGGCCACGGGCGGATCGAATGTCTTGGCCAGGTGTAGCATTCCTTACAGAGGTAACGTCATGGACGAAGCGTACGTCCACTTCCCGTCAGCTTTGACGGGCATTGCGCCCGTTAATCTCTCACTAAATTAAAAAAACAAACAAACTTGGGGGAGCTTAAGCTTTGCCTTTAAGAGGGGAATGCGATAGCGTTCCACTCCTAAAATCTGGTCGGTAGCGTCACTTGTCACGTGACGTCACGTGACATGTGACTGTGACGTCATGACCCTATCTACCTGCTAAATTTAGGGGAAAACATTTTGCTGAATTTGGCTGAAAATTTTCCCGCCAAATTTAGCGGGTCGATAGGGTCATGACGTCACAGCCATGTGTGACGTCACACGCGTGACATCACACGTGACTGCGCGCGTTGCATTATGGGATTTTTCGGTCCCACCGTCGCCGACGCCGAAGTTTTCTGCCGCGCGAGTTCCTAAACGTCATCGCGTTAAAACTCAATAGATAGGGACATTTCGTTCACAGAAACTTGGTAGAAGGAGCCTCCGCATTTTTAGATCCAATAAGCACTATTTTTTTTTTAAATAGTCGTTTTATGTTTTGTATGGCCTGTACACTTGTCGTTGAAACGCTAACAAAGGAACATACAAAGGTGTGTTACGGGTCTGTGACATAACCCGATCCGAAGCTATAAAATCGTAAATCACAAAGTAAAAAAAAAAAAAAAGGAAAGGTGACCAGAGAGGGAAAGGGAAAAAGTCCTCGTTGGCCGCGCTCCTGGCGCGTCTTTGCGGGTCCGTTCCAATGCGGACGCTACGGATCCGCGTCTTTTGTGGAGTGTTGCAAGGCTTGGCTTGCCTCGGCTCGTTTGTTTCTTCAGTGCCTTGTCTCGGCTAGGCTACAGGCTTGACTTGGCCGGGCCCGATTCGTGTCACTGGAACCGAAAGCAGACATAAGCGGAGCCTGCGCGCGCGGCGCGTGCGTGCATGCAATGCGTGTTTGCGCGTGAGTCTCTCGGGCGCTTTCGGTTCTGCATTCTTGGGAGGACGTGAAAAGAGACCGCGAGCCAAACTCAGAAAGGCAGACATCTGCAGGAGGGGGGGGAGATTCGAGCACCGCGGAGCGTTTGAAAGTTTAAAACCGGAATGATGTGACGTGATGGATGCGACGGTGTGTTTGAAACAGGCCCCCGGATACGCGGAGACGCTATCTGGGTGATGACGTAGTCAATTTCTCGGGTTCTAAAAGCGGCTTTTGTGTTTCTGCATGCGGTGGCAGAAGGGAGGATATTTCGGTGGGGTGTGCATTGATGCTTTTGTTGACTTTCGTAGTCAGCGTGAAGGATGTGGCTCGAGGCAGACGTCGTTGAATTGCATTCGCGTGTGCAGTCGTGACGTTTCTGAAGAGAGTTTAGCGGAGCGCTACTGTCTGGTATAAGGGGCAGATATAGAGCGTGAACGCTTGATAGTGACCATTGTTGGCGAGGCATTCTGTCGGCCTACGTCGTTAAACCGAGGCGATGTTTTACACTTTCAACTTTTCGCGTTGTTGGTAAGTTACCATCATTGTTAAATTGAGCGCGTCGTGGAAGCTAGTATCTCGCAGGACGGAATGTCTGTCCAACGATGGTTCTGTTTACGCGTTCGAGGTAGTTACTTGTTGCGGAGGAATAACGATGCTCGCAGATGCAGAAAATGAACTAGAACGTTGTCAATTACAGAACTATAGCTCCTGTTCGGTATTTATTGGCACAATCTTTGTTTTCTCTAAGCGCGTCTAAAATGGTAGTGATGAACTCACGGCTTGTAGAGATATATCTGTATTAAAATGCATAGAAACTTGAATATACGGATGTTTAAGGGGTAGGTTTGGCGCAGTTCTGGAACTCTTTGCATTTACGTTGCCCGTTTATGTACTGAGCTGAGTTTTGTCTGTGCAAGAAGCCTGAGTGTGGGCGTTTCCGGACAGCCCCAAGCTAGCCAATATAATTCACCCTTATATTCTATAAATGCAAGACGAACGCCTTGCCATGTATTCAGATTTGCTTGCCATGCATTAATTTTTGATAGTAACGTCTTGTCCGTTATTTTATTTCACAGTATCTTAGAGTTTATATTATGATATTTTCTAACCAGCCCGCCTGTATACTCTCGCTTCATGATCCTCTCAGTTTTTCACTTGGGATAGTCAACTCGTAAAAGGCAATTGTGTTTTGTGTATATTTAGAGTGCGAGAAGTTAGTCATATTGCATTGCGTGTGGTGTCTCCGTTGTAAACGAGAAATTTGCTCAACGCAGCACCACGCATATATATATGCTGAAGCATAAAACATGCATCAAGCAGTAGTGATATACTTGGCTGCACGCCGGTATATGCTATCCTCGTCCAGGGACTCAAAGTTGGATAGTCGACGAGAAAGTCGGCGAGACCACAGAGCACCGCGATTGGCAAGCGCGTGAGGTCACGCGCAGCGCTGGCCAATCGCGGCGGCTGAGGATTTCGCCAACCTTCTTGCCGAATACCCCCTTCATTCACAATGCTCAAGATGTCCAACTTTGAGCTTCAGGTCGAAAGGCGCTGGAGCGGGGATTGAGCCCGGATCCCCGGATCCAGCTCGGCGCGAGCTTTCGCGCCGTGTGCTCCGAGTTGCGGTGCGCCTTAGCACACTCGGCCCCCGATCTCTCTCTCGTGGGCGATATCTTCGCCCGTCAGACAATCGCTTCGACAACAACAAACCGAGTAAACGGCGAACGTCGCGTCCCCCTGCCCGTCAAAACCGATATTAAAGAAAGAAAAGAACTTCGAGCCTGACCTCGCTTGTATTCTTCCCCGCATGCGGTCTCGGCGGCGTCGTCAGCGTTCATTTGCGAGTCGATCTCCACGAGGCGTTTTTACTGGGCACGGCCGAAGGCCTGCGGCCAGGCTGGGCGAGCGTCGACGGCGCTGATCTGTGCTTCGGAGGGTCAGCGGCGACATCATCGACCCTGCTCGAGCAGCCTTTGTCCGCCAGGTCGGAGTACGTGTTCTGGTTATGCGCTTTTATGCACGCTTATATTCGCGAAGGCGTGACGTGCGTGCCGTCGCCTAGAGAGTCGTGACTCACGTGTGAAGTAGGCGACTGTTGGTCAGTCTTAGCTGCTGCTCCTTTCCCGATGCGTACTATCTCTTTTGGTTCACTCGCGCACTCGATAGAGTTGGCGTACGTGGTTCGACTATAGTCCCTGACGCATTAAAGGTCACTAAAAAGGGAATTTCTTTTTATATAAAATAAATTTACGTGAAAAAAAAAAGTCTTGGCGAAGCTCGTCGGAGTTGAACTCACTGGAGCCGTCAACTGTTTCAATGAGGTCCCTACAACATTACCGTCCTTTGGCTGTTTTGTTTTTTCGTGCATCCGAGTGAAACAAATATGATGTGGAGAGAGCGGCTAAGTTGGGAGCGCGAGCTCCATCTTTTAAGAGTGGTTTCCTCCACGGGTTTCCCGAACGATTGGAATTGGCGGGGTTTTCTAAATTTGTAAGGGAGGGGGGGGGGTTGGGGGGGTATTTAGAATTGTGGTCTACATACCGAGAGGCATTCTTTGCTGACACACTTGTGAATTACAAAATTTACAGATAGATATTTACAAACGGGCCGGTCCGAGATAATGTCTATGTGAGTGAGACGAGCCTGGGTTCCAGCCACGGGTTCCAGCCGGCGTATTCCATCGGAGCTCTGTGTCGCGTGTGTGTCGCTCGTGGTGCGAGGCTCCTGCCTCGTTCGCAGTGCGTGCGTTGGTGCACGTTGCTCTACGGTGTAGATGGTGTCGCCCGCTTGTTCGCTACAGAATAGAGGAGTCGTTGCGAATTAAGGGGATGCTTTCAAAAAATCAAGGGGGGTGTACACCCCTAGAGAGTCTGTAGGGAAATCACTGGTTTCCTCTGTGGTACACTCATGGTCGCGGTGTAGAAATATGTCTAAAAATGCGTAACTTGGCTCTCACTTCTTTCTCTCCTATCAGAGTGAAGACACGACGTCCAGCAACACGAGGTCGAAATGAAGGTTCGTTTCACTATGTATGCCTCCTCAAGAAGCACATACTGGGCCTCAGTTATTTTGTGCCTCGTTTTCAAGGCTAGCGTCGCTTCACAGTGCATCAAAACTGCGAGAGCTACTTGCACGAGTGCGTGTGAATGCAAGAGGAAGTCACGTGCACGTGCTCTTACAGCAATGAAAGACCTCTGCACTGGGAACGACGCGCGAGCCTTAATGACGTAGCTTGGGACAGCTAAATTAACCCTCTTCGAGTTTGCGCGTAATCTTCGACGGCCCTAGCTCTGACACTGGAAACTTTATGTCTCTGGCTGAATTTTCGACCCACCAGTAATTCTGCCCCCCCCCCCCACACACACACACAAACAAATCGCTTGTGAGTGTTTTTTTATAAATAACTTAGGTTTGTTCGAGCTGTTCCCTCAAAAGGCGACGAAAAGAAAAAAAAAGTTTTGGCAAATCTCCCTGAGGCACCGATCACAAAAAAAAAAAAAATGTAGCAAAAAAGAAAAAAAAAGGGACGAACTATTGAGATTTGGTCTTTTGGAGCTATCGACTTTTGACCGGCCTACTACAATAGAGAACGCCGCTACGCGCGCGCGCCCCAAAGCCCGTCAGCGAATACGCGTGCGTGTGTGTGTTTGTGCTTGCGCGTGGTTTTGAAGTTTTGACGACGTGCATTTTAGACTTGGGACGACGACGATCCTTGAAGGAGCCATCTTTTCACCGACGTTTGTTGTGGCACTCTTTGTTACGATTTCTTTTTTCACCCCACACCTCTTTCCGGTCGATCTTGAGCCTACAGCTTTTTTAAACTTTTTTAGTCTTTCGTTTCGATGCTGTTTGGAATTTGTTGTGTAAGAAAGCGTTAATATCGGAAGATGCATTGTGGCGGCGTACCGCGTTTTCTTTTCTTTTTTCCTTTTTTTTGTATGCGGTCCGCCGTAGTGAGCAGTTTTGGAGCGCTGGCCTGCGCCCGTCGGGTTTTCGGCCGGCATGCATGCCAGCCGTCGTCGCTTGGCAGAGACGCTCAAGTAACAATTGACCGGGCCCATTGTCGACTTCGTTCTCTTTACCTTGTCTTTTTTTATGTGGGTACGGGGACCCCTTGGCTGCTGGCGCGGTCGCATTGTTCGGTTACGGTGAAGAGAGGAGGTAAGGGAGGAAGCCGTGCTCGGACGCTCGGTCGCCTTTGTCGCGTCGTTTACGGGCGACTCTAGCGCTGGACTACAATGGGCTGACAAATCGGGTCTGAATGAGACGTTTCGTTACTTTCTCTCTCTTTTCGTGCGGTTTCGTCGTCGTGCCCGCAGGCGGGGATGAAACGCTGCGCGCTTTATTTTCAATCGATCGAAGAAAAGGAATAGGCGATCTTCTCACTCATCTCTTCACAAAAAATCTTGCGTTCAAAAATAAATAAATAAATTGGAAAGGTGACTCGTGGACTAGACGACATTCTGACTCTTGTCTAGGTGGAAGTCAAAACCTATGCTCCAAAACTTTGGGTCTCTGTGACGTGAAACGCAAAGGTCGCTAAAAGTCTCAAGCTACGTACGTGCATTAATTAGAATCTGCAGGATGTTTTTTTGTTTTTTTCTTTTTTAGTTGAGCAGATTTGTTTCAGAAACTTTCAGCCTTTCCACTTGGGTGAAGAAGGAAGACCAGCGAAGCTGTACTATGGTGGGAAGGAAGTAATGGCCAGCCGCAAGTCGGAAAGCCAGAGTAGAAAAATTGCAACCAGACAACCGGCCGTCGATTATAGATGGCGGTAATTGTACGTAGTGTTACGTCGTGATTTATTTGCTGGCGGACACAATCCTGAGAAAACTAGCCCTTAACAGCTCCGCTGTAAATACGCCGTGAAAGTCACACTAATGCACTAATGCTGTTTGTGCAGGTAAGCTATATGGCCAGGGGAACATAATATAGGGAGCCAATCGTCACGATAAATCAAGCGATTAACTAAAATTGTTTATTAAGTTTTTAATTAGTGAAAATAGACACGGTTCAAATGATAAACTTGCTAAGCGTCTTCGAAAAACAGTAAATCAGTGCTTTCTAGATTGACTTCGAGCGCGAGGGAGCGCATTAGTGCGCTAAAATTATTCGTCGTGCAACAGGCAGAAGGCTGCAGAGCTATGGTAAGAGCCGCAAAAACCGCGCGGGAGCGTTATCACACAATTATAGTCTTGCTCCTGCTGCGCATTGGTAGGTAACTGTAGCGCTCCACCGTGCTTTCTACGTGCTCCACACTGTTTTTTACAATTGATTTAGTGGTTTTTGATTAGGCTCACAATATTTATAATTAGAACCATATGTTTATTTTCAATAAACAAAAACTTTAATTAACATATTTAAGTTAATTAGCCGACTGATCGTTATGACTAGCCACCTATACCACATGTCCCTCTAGCCGTATAGCTCACCTGCACAGACATTAGTGTAGCTTTCACGGCTTCTTTTTTTTTTAATAAATGTGTTACAGATTAAAAAGAAACACCTTGTACAGACCAAGGCGCTGTTAACAAACAAACCCGCACCGGAAGTGGGCAGTGCTCGTGCGCAGAAACGCCATTTGCGTGAGGTGAAGCTTCTGCGCATGCGCCCGTGACGACGGCAGCGCCACCGCAGCGAAGTGACGTGAAAGCTGAGGGCAAACATTTTTGCTTCGCAAAGAACGCACCGCGCAGAAGAACGAATGGTGCCGTGTTAGTGACTGCCCAGAGGGGTAGTTTGGTGAGATACAGGAAGTGTTTCGGGTAGTTAAGTCCTAAATGTGTTTGGCACGATAAAAATTTATGACTAGTAAAAATAAATAAATGTTTTAAATGGGAAACTTGCTGGGCGTCATCGATAACCACTAAATAAGTATATCTTAGACACGCTCGGAGCGTGGGGCGAGCGTGATTGTGCGCGGACGCGGAGCCACATAGGCGCAAAGCTATAGCGGAGCGAAAATGCGTATGATAAAAACATGCAAACCGCGTGGGCGCGTGGTATTTGGATGCATTTTTGTGACCCAGAAAGTATAAAAACGCGATTCATATCTGTACAAAACTCACTAAGTCGTTTTCAAAGAGTTTTTTTTTTCATACTCACGAATAAACAAATTCAGCAAGTTTTCAATTGAAAGTTTGGCTTTTTTTGCTACTTACAAGTTAATTATGTTGAAGTAACTAAGAACCCAATTAGGTTAAGCTCTACGTGCTTCAATGAATAGAGTTTTTTGATAGTGACTTAAAACTGCCGGCATCAACCCTGTCTCAGTGCGATGAGGGATTTTTACGCGACAAATGTGGTCGGCGGTTTGTGAAAGAGCTCTGCAGTTTGTCGCGTGCGTGGCCTGTGTTTCTCTCAGTGACAATAGCACCGGTACAGATGAGTCTCCCTCACAAATGTGAAGTTAATGTGGCAACCGTTTATCGGGGCCAATCTGTTTGAATGGGATCCTCTTCGGATGCAGAGTTGTGGTAAAAGAGTAGCGGGAGTGCATCCATAGATCTTGCCTTTGCGCAATAAGACGGTGGTATGTCAGGTTTGTCTGTGTGAAAAAGTGTTGAGGGGGCACATAAGAGATCGTCCTTACAAACAGAAGTTTATCCTGAAACCACCTGATGGAGGCGAACTCACGGGCTCGCTCTTTCGAATTGGTACCATCACGACATACAAAATACTGTGCCAACTCAGTTTGACCTCTTTCTCAATAAAATAGCATAACTGCTGAATTTCTAAACAACCAAACGAACAACAACGAGGACGGCATTTGAGATTATGCAAGCATATTGAATTCACAACAAAACTCTTATTGACATCGGCAGTTATACCGTAAAGTTGCTTTCTCCGCAAACATTCTTGCACGTTTGAAAGCCAGCTTTACGGTAATTTAAGTTGTTTCTTTCTTATTGGCGAACGAGTTGGGCAATAGCCTCCTCTATACTCACGAAGCCTGGCAGTTCGACGACGGAGCCATAGAGCGCCCGGTCGCAGATTTAGAGCGCGAGGATCTGGTAGCACAGAGCATCAAATAGCCATTTCTAGGGAACCTGGACGTCAGAGCACAGCTGTTGCTGCGGTGAGGACACGAAACTCACTTGTTCGCTCGGGAGAAGTGTGTTTCGCGGCGTTTCACCGCAGCGGGACGCCAGTCACGTGGCTCTCCTTTCATCCATTGTCTGCCGCTCCACCTTTTCCATTTTGGAGGCCGCTTCTCGTGGCGATTTGCCAGGCTTTGTGGGTATAGAGGAGGTTATGATTCAACCCAGCGAGCGCGGGCTCGCTGGGTTGAATATCATTTCCCATACCATTTCTGGTATTCAGGGCACAGTTTCTGAAGCGGCGAGGACCCGAAACATGGTTTCCAAACCCGACGAGAAAAGAAGCGGTAGCGCAAGGAACGCGAGGAGCACGAGCGGACATTTCATCGCTCGGGAAAAGTGTGTTTCGGCGTCTCGCCGCAGCGGGGTGCCCGTTGCATGCCTCTCCTCTCATCCGTTGTCTGCCGCACACACAACCTTTTCACTTTCAGCGGCCGCATCTCGTGGCAATCTGCCAGGCTTTGTCAGTATACAGGAGGCTATGGTTGGGCTCTTGCGTTTTTTTAATAGGTAAACCCTTGTCATTTCTGAAACAAACTCTACCTTAAAGGAGCACTAAACCACTTTCCGCGATAGTCTATTTATGTTACTAACTCAATCTATGGGCTCTAAGCATCATAAGATACCAAACATTACATTCATGCGTGGCAGATTTCTCTATAAAAATCGGTATCGAAAGATCGATTACATCGAAACTATCGCAGACACCAGAGGGCGCCGTCAGACGAGGATAAGCCCTTCTTCTCGTCCGAGGGCGCCCGCTGCATGGTGTCTGCGATGGTTTCGAGAAGGATGGAGGATAAAAATCGATATTTATTATCCTGATTTACATCACACAGCAGTCTTACTATGATGACCTAAATCAAACTTTTTTTTCGCAAAAATAATTTTGAAATAATTTTGTTTTTATTTAGAGTTTGTCTATCATTGGATGCTTTCTACGAACATTTGTTTTGCACCAAAATCAAAGAATTATCAAGCAAGAGAGATTGATATCAGGCTGGATACAAGCAAAAAGCGCTGCTCTTCTGAGCAAGTTAGAGCACTGAGCTTTCTCCCTTCCACTTTTTTCGTTACTTACGTAGCGTAGCGTCTTTCTGCAAGCAATATCAAAACGAAAAAAAGAAAAAGACTTTTTTAGCTAGTTATAGTTATGCTGTTTTTGCTCTAGTCTGGCGAACGTTACACTAATAATAAGTTGTTAATTAAACTGCACTTTAAATATGCTGTTATTCTTTCTTCTGCAATATTATCAGTGATCGGACGAATTGATCCATCAAACTGCCCTCTTTACAAAATACATGTAGTGCTTAATGTAGTAGCGTAGAAGACGAGGAAGACTCGAGCATAGGAGCGTGCTGGGTTCACGTGGATCGAGAGATTCGGATCCTGGCGCGTATGAAGAATGGTCTTCGCAGTGTAGTTCTCTGGCCCCAAGTAAAGTGCATTTATCCTTCCATACGGGTCCATGTCCACTCCGTTACAAATTGGCGACGAGGATTCCAGGAGAATTCCTGGAGAACGGTTCAAGATGATGAATGCATCGGGCGAGACATCGCAGCGAGCAACATCGAACGTCTTCCGGTTCATGGAACCAGGACCATTCGACTCGGAGAAAGAGGACTGGAACTTATACCAGATAAGGTTCCAAGCATCTCTGGACATCGCCGGAACGACAGATGATGCCACAAAAAGTAACTTTCTCATTGCATCTCTGGGGTTTGAGACGTTCAAGCTGCTGCACTCTCTGGTTTAACCGAGGCAGGTCAGGGAAGTTCCGTATGCGGAACTGACAAAACACTGGACACTCATTTTTCGCCGATGCGTTTCAAGGAATTTGAACGGGGAAGTTGTTTTCAACACGACAGGATGAACGTGAGACACCAACCGAATTCCTAGCCACGACTGCGATCAGTCATTTGCAACTGCGAGTATGAGGACAAAGTCGATGCTCGCGCATGTTCGTTGCTCACTGCTTTTATAATTGGACTTCGAGATTAACGCTTGAGAGCATAAGTCTCGTCCAAAAGAAAGAGTTATGGATCGACATTGCACTCAGATTGTCGAAAAGCTTTCTTCGAGCGGAGGAAGAGTCCCGTCGATTGAGAACTGTCGCCCAATCACCCATCGCAGTCAGCCAAGTGAGAGATCTACAGAGATCTGCTAGACAATGTTTCCGTTGCGGGAATACAAACCACGTGGAAGACAAGTGCCGGTTCAAGTCTGAAGACTGCAGAGCTTGTGGAACCAAGGGGCACATTGCCAAGATGTGCAGACAAGGACAGTCTGGCAAATCCCGATCAACAAGAAAAGGGACGGTGCAAGTAATCACCGGGGTTCAGTCCGTTTTCAATTGAGATGGCAAGTTTCTGGAGTGTCAGATTGAAGGCAATCGAGTGGAACTCCAAATAGACACAGGTTCTACAAGTCACCTTACTGGAAATTCAGACTTGGCATCGCCTCGGAAAACCGAAGCTGAACGAAACTCCGTACAAACTGCAAAGTTTCAGCAAGAAGGTCGTCAAGGTAAAGGGCCAACGTGAACTTCAGGTTGAATTTGAAGGCAAGAAGTGCAGTCTAGAGGCTATTTTTTCTAACACAAGCCAAGTCAACTTGCTGGGGAGGATCTGGGTGAGAGCTCTGAAATTGGATCTCAACAACTTGTTAGTCGCTCTTGTGAAAACAGAAGAGAGCCCCAAGACGCTGCTGACCAGGTACGCAGTACTATTCAGAAACTAACTTGGTTGGTGCACGAAGATCAAGGCTCAACTTCATTTCAAAGATAATGTTATTCCGAGGTTCATGCGGCCAAGACCACTACCGTTTGCATTGCGCGACGCGGCAGAGTCTGGACTTGAAGAGACAAGTAGACAACGGCGTATTGACTCCAGTGGAAAACAGCGCAGTGGGCCACTCCGATCGTTGTTGTCCCGAAGACCAGTGCATCTGTGAGGGTATGCGGAGATTTCAGCGTGACTGTCAAGCCTCAGTTGAACGTCGCGCAGTACCCGCTCCCACGATTCGAGGAACTATTTTTGAAACTCAACGGAGGGCGGAAGTTTCCGAAACTAGATCTGACGGAGGCATACTTTCAGATGGAGCTGGAGGAGTATACAAAGAAGTATCTCGTCATAAACACTCACCAGGGATTATTTCAGTTTAACCGGATGCCTTTCGGCATATCATCGGCGCCTTCCATCTTCCAGCGAACCATGGAACAAGTAACCGCTGGCCTGGGAAGCGTGGCATGCTACCTGGATGATATAATCGTCACCGGAGAAACTGATCATCAACACATCAAGAACTTGGAGCTCGTGTTCCTACGGCTCAAAGACTGGAGTTCACACTAAAGTCTGCCTTGCGAAAATTCAAGAAGGGGGAGGAAAAGGAAGGACTGAGACAGTTCCTCTTCAAGTATAGGGTGACACCACACTCTACGACGGGACAACCCCCGTGCGAGATGCTAAACAAGCGACACTACAGAACGACGATGGATCTGATCAAGTCAGGCTAGTCGTCCGAAGGTTCTCGTGAACGGGCTCGCCAAAAGAGCAACTACGACAAGAGGAGTCGTGACCGGATGTTTCAGATTAATCAGAAAGTCTGGATGCAGGATAGGTTGAAGAAGAACCACTGGATCAAAGGTATGATCACTCGGCGAAGAAGGACGAGTTATGTTTGAAGTAGTGATTGAAGATTACAAGGAACACTGGGTACACGCAGATCAGCTAAAGAATCGAATCTGCGAAGAAGACTGGACCGCATTGTACGTCCCAATGCCGGTGGACAACTTTTGCGCAGTTGATTCACCGCAAGCAGAAGCAGATGCGTCGGACACTATTCTGCAACAATCAACTGGTGCGTCCAAGTTCACTGCGGTTCGTGGGTATCTGACCATACTACGCAAAGCACCTGATGTCTTCACATTCGCCTGAGGAGGGAGGAATGTAGTAGAGTAGGTGACGAGAAAGACTCGAGCCATAGGAGCGTGCTGGGCCCACGTGAATCGAGAGATTCGGATCCTGGAGCGTATGGAAGAACGGTCTTCGCAGTGCAGTTCTCAGGCCCAAAGTAAAGTGCATTTATCCTGCCATACGGGTCCGTGTCCACTCCTCTACACTTAATAATAATAATATTCTTAGGTATATTCGTAAAACATAATGTACAGCTAATTTTTCACACTCGGAAAAACACTTGTGTGCTTGTGGGCAGGACCCGGCATTGAGCAGAGCTGAACACGGCGAATAAAATAAAATACCAAGGTAAAAAAAAGTAAAAATAAATAGTAAAAAGTTTTGCAAACAAAACAATACAATCAAATTCTTTTGAGCGCCACAATTCATGCAGTGTTTGCGCCACGCAATACTATTCAACTATTTAAATTCAAATATCATATTTGTATTTCACTTTTCATGGCTATTAGTGAGTCCAAATTAAAAGACCCTTTTGGAAATTTATTATAACAATGAGGGACATAGAATGACCTAACCCGCTTTCCATTATTTGTAAATATTTTTATAATAAAGAAATGCTAATTTTGTATTAGGAGTCTTCCCCCTTCCGTGAAGGTGATTTAAATGAGTTACTGCAGTAGTGTTTTACAGCAATACAATACCAGTACAGTCTCTAGGACAACAGTGTCTTCAAAGACCCAACTTTTTTTGTGCAAAGATTATGCAATTTGGTTCTGTAGGCAATATATTACACACTATTTTATGCACAATGTTATCTAATTGCTGCTTCCTGTTGTTGGAGCATCCACAATTTGCAGTTAAAGGGGCACTGACCAGATATTTTTGCTTGCCTAGCTTTTTATTTGTACATGACATATGAAAGCCTAGCTACTCAAAACACAATTTCCGGCTCAAAATTCCTCTTTTTTTCTCCCGAAACCGCCGACCGAGAACTGGCCAGTTCAGTCGCGCTCACTCTTTTCTCTGTGGTCACGTGCCATTCAGACACACCCACCAAATATAATCAAAGTCGTGGGTCATCAAGGCACACGCTCAACATAAAAAAGATGATTTTTTTTACTTTTTAAAAACAACAAAAAAACAACTGATTTATAAAAAAAAATTGTTGCGGGTGCAGCACGGGAGTTACGGGCTGGACGAAGCTGACTAATGCGATGGCAGCAGACGACGGGCGTGGGACCTCTACTTCAGTCGTTGGCGGCCGAAAACACACACACACACAAACACACACACGCACACACACACACACACACACGCGCACGCACACGCGCACACGCACGCACGCACGCATATATATATATATATATATATATATATATATATATATATATATATATATATATATATATATATATATATATATATATATATATATACGGCAGAAAACGCACTGAGACGGTTGTTGGAGTTTTTGGAACATATTCGTTGGTCGACGTTTATATATATATATATATATAGGTGTGCGCATTCAATATTCATTATTTGTTATTCTAACAAAACATACACGTTTCAAACGCAAACAGTATCGTTTATTTTTAATTTTTCTGACAAAACACAACTTGTAAGAACTACTTCGCCCCCGCATACATAGCTTGCGCTGAGGTCACTCGGCCAGACATATAATGGGGGAAAGAGCACGTGGAGGGTAACTTCCGCCGCGTTAGCGAGACTCTATTGGGCCACCAGAAAGAGTTGAACTGACGTCATGTAGGGAGCCATGAATAAACTATGGACAAAATTTTCCTTTTTAAAAAGCGCAATAACGGCACCTGGGGGTGACCAAAAAAACAGCTGTGGTTTTGGTCATCGATGGGGCGAGTTTCTTCACACTTCTGGCTTCACCTCTGGTGGCGTCATTTCGCCTCCAGAAGCTTCCTACCTCCATGGCGTGGGTAGATCGTCTGCTTGTCGAAGCCTCGCTAAGGAGC
This sequence comes from Ixodes ricinus, assembly GCA_037355805.1. Lineage (NCBI taxonomy): Eukaryota > Metazoa > Arthropoda > Arachnida > Ixodida > Ixodidae > Ixodes > Ixodes ricinus. The sequence goes on along the minus strand of JAZHYW010033735.1, from coordinate 20,177 downwards.
GTCCCCGGTTGCCAGACTGGCGCTTAAAGAAAGTATCTTCAAACGTGAAAACAGCGCAAACATTTGACAAAGGACGAGTGAAAGAAGCGCTGACTATCAACTAAAGTTTAATTTTCAAGCGAACCAGATAATAAACACAGGGAACAGAGAGGAAAGAACCAATCAAGACAAAAATGACAACCCAACCGACAAGATTTCTACTACGTCATCACCTCTCACACGTGCCTGCCATTCTCCTTGATAAAAAGGACTTCATCATCCCCCAAGTGCACCGACGGTGCGCTCACATTCCTCTTCCCCTTTTGATAAAATGAAGAATGCCTCTTCAATCTATCTGGCGGTCTTACTTTTATTACGCGCCAAGATTGTCAAGTCATTAAATATAGGTACTTAGCCGCACCTACTGTAACCTGTGCCGCATACTTCGGTTTCACCTTCCGTCCAGACGCAGCCGATGCTACGAGATTATATGACGAATCAGACAGCGTCAAAAGGGCACCATCATGGTGCTCGTGATATTTCTGTCCGTGTTCTATCATCGCTGAACCAATCATAAACAAAGAAGGCACAGTGACTTGCACTTTTGACGCTGCTTGATTGGTCCCGTTTTCTCGTAGCATCCGCTGCGTCTGGACGGAAGGTGAAACGAAGTATAAGTGGCCAGCGGGGAAACGGAGAGAAAGGGAATGCTCCCTCGCCCTCACGTTCACGCACGTCCCCGTTTGTCAAATGTACACTAGCATATGTAAGGGGATCTGGGGTGCTATGTTGCGCTTTTTGGACTCCCAGGAGACTTGGAAGAGGAAGTGACGTCAACGACTAGAGCAAACGCAGATTGGATGTTGACAGAAGAAAACAAAATCAACATCCAATCTGCATTTGCTGCGTTGTTGACGTCACTTCCCTCTCCCTAGTCTCCTGGGAGTCCAAAAGCGCAACATAGCCCCTGATACACAACCCCTAGCGCGCATGGCACAAAAGGAGTGCGGTGGTTGACGTCATATTGCAGATCAGTGGTACTCCCTCGGTAAACAGCAGAGCACAGTCGTGACAGCTTCTGGGGTGCTGAAAACACCACTGGCACGTTACACTTGTGCGCCACTCGCTTGACCTGATGGGAGAGGGCGTGGACATAAGGCAGCACCACCAATCTTGTTGTTGGTTTTTGTCTAATCTTAGGTTTATCCGGGTGCGCGATGCTTGGAACGCGCTTTCGACTGGTGTGTTCGGCGTGCTTTCCGCCCGTGGATCGAAAGTGGTCCCGAAACGGCAACAAATGGCGGCCACAAAAGCTGGAGTGCCATGTGGGGTGTCGCGAGCCTGGCGGTTGGTGTTAGAAGTCCCGGCCAAACGTACGAGCGAACGCGAGCGTCGCTGTCAGTCACGGAGTCCCGACTTCTAGCTGCTGTAGCATCCGTGCATTGTGAACCTAAAGAGCGACCTGCAAAAAACAGGCGTCTTATCATGCACTACCTCTGTTGTGACACAGCCAGGATCGCGGCCGTGGCAACATGACACATCGATGACGTCATCGGACGGAAATCGAAAGACTACTTTTTAGGATGTGGTGAACCAGAGTGTCGAATCAGAACCAAACCGAAAACCGGAACCGAACCGTTATTTTCACCCGAACCGGAACTGAACCGAACCGAAATCGTCGCCGCTATTTTGGAACTGAACCGGAAAAAAATAAATAACGGTAACCAATTCAAAACGGTTCACGGTAATATACATATATATTTTTTGTATTACAAAAATGAATTTCCGAGAAATAAAAAATTGGCAACAGTATTTCTATGTAGTGATCACGGTGGTAGTGATCAAATTGTCACTAAACCAAATTGCAATGTGTGAGAAATTGTAGGTTTTCGTGGAGCTTCTGTATTGGCACTATGATTAATCATGTGTCGTGTGTTCACGTGACGTCATGGTGTCAGACATGCTGTCAAGTAATGTCACGTCACGTGGCCCAGTGACGTAGTCACGTGACTCGCTGCATCAGGTTTACTTAAACCGAGAACGTCACTAGATTTTTAGCATTGTTGACACCGTGACGTCGCAAGGCATCACGACTTCTCACCGCGAATCACGTGACACCATGACGTACTCGATTGTCATGAGCTTGAGTCCAGTGCTCGAGTTCACGACAGTCAGCATCTTCAAACATTCGGGCAATAGCTCGTGCTCAACCAAAGATGAGAAGAGCCGAACTAGAACAATTTCTAAAGCCCAGCCCATGCTTTATTCTTGCCAAACCCAGCGCCTGACTATGATGAACACTGTTGGTATACTATAATTAGCGTCAGATCACGTGGCCGCGTCTTCTATTAGCGAGTTGAGGAGGGGAAAGTTGTGTTCTTTAGCGAAGAGCAAAAGTGATGGGTGTTTTTGCAAGTTATCAATGTCAGGGATTAGCTCTTAGCGACATTTATTGAAAGTCCAAAAATTGTCACGATCCATTTGGCATGTACACATCATTGAGGTACCCAAAATGTTTTCGTTCGTTGCAGAACTGTCAGAGAACTTTATCCCGATAATAAAAGCATCGAAAGGACTAAATGTGACTTATTAATCTGACGATACATAGAACTACAAGTGTGTACGGGAAGGATTGCTTAAAAGAAAGATCCTAGTGGCCTCGGAGCGACAGCCGATCGTTGGCAGCCGCCCTATGTCCTACAGAAGTGTCATTCTCAATTCCTCCACCCCCCCTAAAAAAAATGATTATTTTTTTTTGAACTTTACAATTTTTGGTGTTTAAAATAAAATAAATGGGGGATAACTGTTAACAAATGACACAAATATAATTGTCAAAAGAACACCCCCAAATGGATGCGACAGTTTCTCAGGGAATGAAAAGTATTATCTGGGAGAGCATCGTAAAAAGAAAAGGGGAAGGGGGGAGTTAAAACATACTGTGTTGTAAAGGCTCTTCTGCTCCATCTTTTGGCACAGACCAGAAAACGTGGTGAAACCGTTTTGCTTGCGAAAACACTTCTACCAGATAGCGCGTTTTCGCTGCACCAGGAAAAAAAATAATTTGCATCTCTCAAATACATAACTTGCACTAAGCGCGAACCTTTTGAAGGGTGCATTTTGTGACTCTGGATTTTATTTTCTCAGCAAGGAGAAATCACAATGACCACCAGCATATATAGTGCGAAGATGTCACGTGCAAACCATGTTAAACAGAATAGTTTTCTGGTGAAATGCGATGTTCTCAACACTAGCAAAGGTGGATGTCCAAATTGTAAAGTTGTGAAATATATATAGCAGTGTCGCGATGATATGCAGAAGCCTAACGAAATTTTAAAGCGCGTATGACTGATAAAGCACAGAGTTATAAAGTGAGGGCCCAAAACAAGTGCACGTAAAATCGAATATAACATTAGCCTCCCGAGACAGTATTTTGTAATGTTTCGAGATCGCTGCAAGCCGATGTCCAAATGTGATTTGTATTAGAACTATATTATCTGTCTTTCACTCTATTTATATGTAATTAGGAATATCATTGCATGCATTCTCTATGCATTCCTTTTTTTTCCAGAAAGGCGTTGTGTGTTAGATTATTTAGAGGAATACCATTTATTGTCCCATTTCTTACATTTCGTGCATTTGCCTTTAGGTCTATTATGAGAGCACACAGTCCGTGTTTCACACTGCCAAACAGCGAACAAAAAATCACGTTTCCGTAGACTCAGCAGCTGGTGTATTTTCGAAAATCGCCCTCCCGTGTCCGTCTCAATCGGTTATGTGAACTTCATACAGCCAAATTTACGAATGATAATAAAAATATATTTAATTACTGCCTGAAGATTTGACAATTATAAAGAGCCGATTACCTTAAAAATTTACATCATAAGTAAATGCACCCCCCCCCCCAATTTTAAGAAGTATGCTCTGCAAATATTTTCCGGCGTTTTTATTCTCGATAAAAACGCCAGGAAAGTGATTCAACGTTTTAGAAGTGATTTGGGAGAACCTTAAAGACTTTTTTTATATTGAAGCTGGTTTAAATAACTACCTGGTTACTGGTTCCACGCTTGAAATAGTGCCTATTGCCAAAACAACGTGGGAAATGTATTCTCAATTTGGCTGGTTGAAACCGGTTGAAACCGGTTCGAACCGTTATTTTTGAATCCTCGGAACTGAACCGATAAAAATTTCGGTTCGACACTTCGCGGTGAACACAGCATTCGGAGACGCGTTCTCCCAGGCACATAGTCAGCCGACCTTGAGTTAATCATTCCCTCACGTTTGTTTCCCTCTTTCCCGAGGTTCGTCGAAATGTACGCGGAAAGCCACGAGGGTCGGAGAAGCCAGCAAGCGCGACAATGCGCTGCTGTTCGTGCTCCAGCGTCGCGCCCAAGCCTTGGCGGGGAGAATAGAGCCTGGCAACAATGGGCTCCCTCTGCCGAACGACACGTCGCTGCCTTTGTGTGCGGCGGAAATTCCGCTGCCGCTGGGTATTCGTTGCCGCCGACGCCCACGCTAATTGACGCGGGGGAGATCTGCCCCCCTGTGCTCATCGCCCTCCCCTCTCCCCCGCATCCGAAGCGTCATAATTGTTCTCCGGCGGTTTTCGAGAAGGACACTTTGTTGTCCCCGGAGGACTGCGAGGGTTGCCATCTGGGTGGTGTTGGATATCCCATGCTTAATGCTCTTTCGCCATGTTTAAGGACAGTAGTAGTAGTAGTAGTAGTAGTATTAAAAACATTTACTGGAAATAGCGAGATTGACACGCGATTTGTGCCTGTACACTGTGATGTAAAAAAAAGTCAAATACGAGGAAAGGGAGACAGAGGTGAGAATATCCAAAATTGTTGCATTGTTTGTTTTTAACTTGATTGGGACAAGGATGGCTCGACGTCCTGGAAGGGATACAATTAAATGCATGAAGAAAAAAATAAAGTTTTAATCCGCAGTCACGCTTTTAATACATCATACAACATACTGTCTTCAGGGCATGTTGGTACACCACATGCAGACATCTGGTGCAAGTGTGACGCAAATGAAGAGCAGCTTAGGTTGAGGTGAAACACGAAAACTAGAAGAAAAATGGTGCGCCTAAATCTTTTTTTTTATAACAAATTTGTTTTACCTTTTATTTATGTATCTCCTAGGTTTGACCATCCGTTTGAAGTAAAAAAATAGTTTAACAACGACTTATTTAAGAATTTTTTTTTTAGGTAAAGCAGTAAGTGATTGGAACTCTTTACAGTTCGAAGTTGTAAACACAACAAACAATTATCTAATTTTTTTTAATTTTTTCCTTTTTTTTTTTTGTTCTTTTTGTAATCTTAGTGTTGTTTTGTGCATTTTTTTTTGTGTGCACATATTTGCGTCTAGTACTCCTTAGAGAGTTTTAGGAAATCGTTTTTGCAGATCCGATCCGATATGATGGGCCCCCTCCGGTACGAACTGCGCATGTGCGAGTCTTCTGCGGTACCGTATCGGATGTGCAAACACGGTTCCTTAAAACTATCTATCCCGGCATGTGCACGGCTAAATCGATCCGTTTGTTTGACGCAATAAGTATGCGGCGCGATACGGTTAGCGCGAACACCACCTGATCTGAAACTGGAAGCGTGACGTCGGGGCTTCTTTCTGTAGTTTTTCGCAGACGGGGTAATGACTATAGGCGGGAGCAACTTTTTGTGATAATGCTGTCAAAGGTACAAAAGCCCTTACTTCAGCTCCTATTAAATTAGAGCACGCGCAATTCTCATCTTGAAGGAAATGCCACAGACAGTTGTGACCCAGTATTGCATCAAACTTACCGCCAAAGCTGATGCCCCATGGAAGCGCTTTCCACCGCACCGGCAGAGTCAATTCAAATCTTTAAAACCAAAAAGAAAAAAAAAAAACAGGACCAATTGTCTCTTGTTTATTTCTGGACAACGGCGTCGCGTTCGGTAGGCAGGTCGCGAGTGTTCAAAATGTTTAATTCAATAGACGAGATACAACACATGACCGGGAATATTTTGTTTTGTCTGATAATTTCACGATCGTCCGAACAGTCGAGAAAACTCCGAGTAGGTTTCTAAAACGGCCCGTTTTATGATATAATGATTGCATATGTTTCCCAGTGGACCGATCTCACTAAGCGTTCCACGCATGCGTGACGCCGCCATAACTGTACTTCGCAAGAGGCAGGCGTCAGTGCTCGAGACAGTTCGTACCGCGCCTCGCGCTCCGCTCGCGCCGGACCTCAGGGGAATAGTCGCGTGTGCACAAGGACTATACAGATCCCACGATGCATAGCGGCAGCGGTGGCCTATAATGAAACTGGCTGTGAGATCGGTCTGACTCGTTTTCAGAATAATCATCGCAACATTTTGGTTAGAAAGTACATTACGCTAAATCTGGTGGAAGATGGAAACGATTGGCTCTCTCATCGGCTTTATGGGGAAGTAAACGCTCCAGATTTTGTAGAGTGCATCCTTTCTGTCCCGCTATCGCTCGCAGCGCCGTTTTTTTGTTGCTGCGAAAAAAGTAATTGTTTTTAGCGCAAACTTAGTTGCATGTGAATAGACCTCTTTTTAAAAGTTCGTCGAGCAACATTGGCGGTCGCCATTGCTCGGACACGAAGCGTGTGATTGGATCCGAGTCCTCGCCGAACACTGACGTCACACTCGTGTCCAATACGAGCTGAGCCAAGTTCACGCCGAACGGAGGCGCAGTCATCGTGTCCAATACATGCTCAGAGTATGTGAGCAAGCAATGGTGGACAGGCGTTTGCGCGGACTATTGAAAAAGGTCCATGATATGTAACCATGGGAACTAACTCCGGTGACCGTTCCAGTCTATAGTTTGTTTCAGCTTAAAAAAAATTAAAATAATTATAAAAGATTTTGATGAAACACATTATTTCAAAAAAATTACCACGCGAAAAATTTTTTTTTAGTAATATTTACGTCGTTAAACACAATTTAAGTGGAGATGGTGGAGATCGCAGCCCGCTATTCGCGACTCCAGCGACCTATAGGGGACGCCACTATCGGGCAAATATGGCGGTCGAATCCAGGTCGTGCTGTGCCATGTGCCAGCTCAACGCACAACGCTGGGGCATCAGCGAGCGGGAATTGGACTCCAAATGGTTCGCCCCGCTTTTTATTCTCCACGTTTCGAACCTCCGGCGATGTGTTGGGGTAAGCGAGCTTCCAGAGGCTTGACTTTCTTCGAGGAAACGAGGAAAGGACTGCCCACTGTCCTTCCACTGTGCTGATGAACGTTGAGAAACGCAGAATGTCTGGCTCACGCGGTTCCATAGGTCGCGTGCAGAGCAACCTGGGTCACAAGGCGATACTACGGTTACGACACAGACACCGGTAGAACTGTTCTGTCGCGCAATCCACCGACAACATGCAAACACGGAAGCCAGAAGAGACGAGCAGAAATCGCGAAAGGACCTGGTCCGGCCAGTTCAGTGTTTTCCCGCTAGGTGTCGTTCGTTTTGCTGGAGTCGCGAATAAGCTCCGCCTCGTAGCTTACACCGTGCTTACATCTCTCATTGGCTGAAGAAATGATTGACGCGTGAAGTGGTGATTGTAAGATTGTTTCTCCGTGCCGTAATAGTATATTAATTGACATTATATTTTTTTATGTTTGAGAAACAAAAAATTTAGATAGAGTCATATTTATTTTCTGAAATATCCCGACATTGCCTTTTTCCGCTTTAGTTTGAAACGATAAAAAAGATGGCTGCTGGCGTTTGTGGCGTGCTCTAGGAACGGAGCTCGTCGAGCTTGTCCATTTTCATGAGTGCGAGTCGCTCTGCGTTCACCGAGGTGTCTAGAGGAAGATCTCCCCAACCGACGTAGTTTGCAGCAGACAACTGTCGCAAGTGCGCACTTTGGGAGCGCTGCGCGGGTGCCTGTCTTCGTATACCGGGACTGGCCTCGGCCTAGCGTCCCCCGTTAACTCGTTATCTCGCTTGATCTGGGTTGATTTGTTCGTTTGGTCGTGTTGATGCTGAATTAAGATGTTGGTTTCCGTAAAGCGGCCTCGCTGATCTGTGAACTGAGAACTAACCTACACAAGTAAGAATTTGCGAGCCATTTGGCTTGAGGCAATCAGCGTTCGCCTCGCATCAAGTTTGTCCAGGTATCTTTCCCATCATTTCGATTCGAAAGCCCCATAGCTGAAGTATTGAGCAGAGCCGCTGGCTTGCTAGAGCGAACATTTTTAAGTCGCTTTTAATTGCGCGTCATGGCACTCACCCATTTGGCTCACAGACGCTAAGCAAACAAAAAACAAAAAACCTGCAAATTTTTATATTTATTTTGATGATTGCTTTTGTCCTTTCGGTCCCTTTTTACCGCACACAGGGGCGGATCCAGAACTCCGTTTTTTTTTTTTGGGGGGGGGGGGGGGGGGCGGAAAAATTTTAAGGGTACTATTCTCCCATTCTTTCTTGTGCAAGGGGGGTCCATCCATGTCAAATTTCTCTCCGAGAAGGGGCGAGGGAGGGGTCGAATTTGTTGGAGGGGGGGGGGCGGCCGCCCCCGTCGCCCCCCCTCCGAGGCAAAGAAATGCGTGTCCCAACTAGATTCTCCGATTCTTGTTTTTAATTTTAATGTTTTTTTTTTATGCATAGAGCTGCCGTAGCTACCAGTTAATAGGACCAATCAAACAGTGTCAAAAGCACAACTCACCGGGCCTTTCTGTTTATGATTGGTTTAGTTATGATAGAACACGTACATAAGGTTGACGAACACCATGATGGTGCGTTTCTGCAGCCGTCTGATTGGTCCCCCCAGCTCGTAGCGTCGGCTGCGTCGGTGAAACGATGTATACATCGTTTCACCAGACGCTACGAATCCTATACTCGTTTCAGCTTCGGTCCGAGCGCGGCCGATGTTATGAGCCGAAGGGCCAATCAAACAGCGTAAAAGCGCAACGTCATGGCGTGCTCTCTGCGCTTGATCGGACTAGCCGGCGGAGGAGCGCGCACAGAGAGAGGGCGAATAGCGGCTGGTCCTATCAACTGCAGAGAGCACGCCATGACGTTGTGCCTCTTCCGCTGTTTGATTGACCCTTCGGCTCATAACATCGGCCACGCTCGGACCGAAGCTGAAACAAAGTACAGCTTCGATCTCGTCGATACAGCTGAGCTTAGGAACGGAATGTGGGACCGTTGATGATGCAGCGTGAGAGGAGAGACCTAAAGAAAAGTTTTGGGAGGGAAACAAGAAAGGGGAAAGGGAAGGAAGAGACCCTTTGTCGACCCCCGGCCGTTAGGTCTTGCAGCCTACCGATTGAATTTGTCTCGCACCACAGCCCAACGCACGACACGCTCTCGGGGAGCGAAAATTCCCCTCGAATCCAGAGGAGCTTTAGGATCCACTCTATAGAAGAATCAGCAAAAGATAGACGTTGATCAGACTATACTCCTTCCACAGTATACGATGGACCGCGGGGGCCGCTGCGAGCTATCTAAGCCATTGCAATGCCATGCGAGTGTCACGTGACCTTCCGGAGGGAATGACGCGGCTATGCGCGGAACGTGTAGTCACGTGCTGCATTCGCCGCGTTTGATTGGCTGAGACGTCTGGTAGCGTCCGCTCAAGTCCATCGTATGAAATGGAGTATAACACACAGATGGGCTCTCGCAAAAAAGAAACGGAGGTTGTTTGTTTGTTCTCGAGTTAACAGGCTGGTCGTGAGAACAGATCGAGGGAGAGAAAGTGGCGGCGGAGAGAGAGGGGGAAAAGGGGGGGGGGCGTGTCGCGTGGTCGTGTGTGTTGAGGTCGTCGGAAACACCGACCAGCGCTCCGCTTTGTTCCGGCCAGGCTGTTGCGTCGTCCTCGCTAGCTGATTGTCTGATTGACCGTCCCGCCGCGCTGTCTCGGGCTCCGTGTGTGGGTGCGAAGGGAGCGGATATGAGTGATCTTGTAATGACGCCTGAACGTTTGTTTTGTTAGTTCGTTTGACTCGTATTGTGTCGGAGTGTGTCGTGAGACAAGAATTGACTGCAGGTTTGCGGGCGTCTTTACTTGACTTTCAACTTTGAGTGCTTTTTGTTATGTTTCATGAGCTTTGAGCCAGTAATTCTACCGTAGGTTGCGAAGAGTGCATATGTAGTTTGTCACATTACTGTTACCGAAATCGTATTCGCTTTTTTTAATGACGTTGACAGGCATTTTTAGGATCTAGTTTAAAACTCCATGATATCTGAGCATATATGTGTAGTCACCGACGAGGCCTATGAAACGCATGATTTGTTTATTTTCTTGACTTTACGCTTCTGCACATTATTGGATGGGTGGCGGGTATGTTTAGACAGTGGAAAGTAAGTCCGGCCAGAAGAGCGTTTTATACACCCGCCGCAGACGAAGAGTGTGGCGAGTGTAGTACGACTGCTAACCTAGGGATCTTCAACCATGCATCACGCCCTCCTCTACCTTATACTTCGTGTACAACGCTGTCGAAGCAAGCAAAGCAAATTGTTGTGTCTATGTTTATACAGCCGGAAGTTAGTCTGCCTCAGTGGGCGTCTGGTGTCTCAGCTGTAGATGAGCACAATTTAGCCAGTGCGGTACAACCGCTAGCCTGAGGGTCTTTAACGTGCACCACGCAGTAGTGATACACGACCGCACGCCTGTACGATGCTCATCCAGATCGAAACGGGCAGGGGGCGGGGATAGGCCTCCTGCGCTGAAGCTTTGAGCAAACTGTAGCGCCCTCGTTTTGGGTAGTACAAGCTCACCTGATTGGAGCCTCGCACTACTTATGGCACGTTGGTCGAGCTTTTTTTTTTAATTCTGCCTGGTGCGGAAGAACGTAAAAAACACCCTTGGACACCAAAAATTGGCCAGACTGAACGCTGCAAGACAATCAAGAGATGCCACATTTTCATGAGTACTACGGCGCTAGCGCTCACGCGTCCCGTTATCAGCTGGGAGCGTGACGTCGCCGTCGCCTGTCGGCGCGACCGCGCGTTGCATGCCGCCATAACCGCGTTGTCATGGCAACTCAGGTTACGCAGCGTGAGCGGCAGCGCATGGCTCGTCGCTCTGTCGCCTGCTCACGCGTTGCACGCAACGTCCAGGATTTTGCATGCATCTTTGTACTTGCTTCGCGACCCCGCGCTCACGCGGCGCAGAGCAGGCCACGGCTTCTGCATGCCTCGACAGTTACGAGACGCTCAGGGGTCGTGACTTACCCAAAGCAAGGCCTAACGAGTCCCCTGCAACGCTGGACACCCTACCTGGGCAACGTCACGTGAGCCCCAGATCGCAGCATTCCGGATCCCTGGGTTCTGCAGCGCGAGCATTCGCTCCACGTGCTCACGAGACCCCTGGTCACGTGCGTCTGTACTTCGTTTCAGCCCGCGTCCAGACGTCACGCCGACTGCGTCACGCGGCCCCGAGTCCCGCTGTGACCCCGAACCGCGCCTCCATCCTGCACGGGGCTGCGCGCTGCTTCGGCAGGGACGCTGGGAGCCCGTAGCTCGCGCTTGTAGCATCGCTCGCGTCTGGAGCCGCAAGCTCAAACGAAGTTAGTAGACCACTCAGGCCACCGATTCCCCCTCGCTGTCGAAGCCGATTGGCGTTATGACTTCTAGTTTGACCGAAAAGATGTACCGAGGGAAGGCAACAAGCGCGAGCTCTAGCTCTAGGCCAGCACGTCTTGGCGGCACATGCGCTCGGTTGCGACTAGGGCGCGTGCTACCAACAGCTATGAGCTCGCACTTTCTAGCCTTCGCTGCGGTATCGACGTAATTGTCCGGCACGGGTGTATCAGCAATGCGCAGTATGTATGCTACCTTATCATTGGCACGTCAAGTTCTCGTCGCAAACGAAACCATAGAGGAAACCACGAGGCATTCCTCTATGGTTTGAACTGGAACTTGTAACGGGTACTCGTTTCAACATTGAGAAGGAACGAGAAACGGACTTTCGTTCCCGTTTTGGAGGAACGTGTACAACGCTGCTATATCTGTACTATTGCAGCGCGTTTTGTCAGTATACGCTTGACGCATCATTCCCTATAGCTTGTAGGACTGCTGTTGACTGAACTAGAGGCATTTGCACCGGGATATGTTGGCGGGGCATGTACCGTTGACACCTGGCCTGGGTGACACCGAACTGACTTCGGGATAACGCAAAATGGTGTCGTCATTTTTGGCACGTTTCGCCAGAGACGCTGGCCTATTCGTCGTTAGCACGAAATGGGCGACGGACACGCCCGCCCTCGTTGCTTGACAGTTGGTATGGTATATTCGAGAGATTGGCCAACTATCTCGGGCACAAGCGCTTGCAAGAAGTTACGCTCAAAATCTAGTGTGGCCACCGTGGATAAAAATGCTTTGTTTGGGCGCCAGTCTGGCAACAAGGAGCATGCTTTAGCAGTTGGTGCTTCGGAAACAGACGAACTACACACACCAGCAGCAAAATAGCGGCACCCAGAACCCGCACTTGCAACCGTCTAGGCCCACCTGAAACGATCAGTGCTGTGGCCTTGAAAGTTGAATTTTAGGGTTGTAACCTAGGCAACGTTACTAGATCAAATGAGTTACGGAACTGCCCATAGACGTCGCTTCCACGAGCAGTACCTCTCCCCCATCTCCCCCAAGATCCGCCTTCTGCTGTTTGATGTGCCACTGTTTTGGTAACAACTGTGTACTGTATGGACGACACAAGTTTTGAAGTAAAGAGCGCCTAGATAGCAGCTTCAACTTAGCGTATCCGAAGAATTAAGTTTTGAAAGCGCAGTTACTAGATGGCGCTTTAGACGATGGGTGGCGGACTTGAAGAAGAGGGGGGTTACTCTTCTCCAGTTCCACAACTGAGTTTATCTAGTAAATTTAAACCTGGGCTATCCCAGACAATATACTGATTCGAATTCGAACCAAGTCCAAGTGAACGCTTCTTGCTCTACACATCGAATAGAGTCTAGACCAGGGGTGGTCAAGCTGCGTCTCGCGAGCTATAGCGTGTTCAAGTGCAACTCGTGCCCCCCCCCCCCCTTTTTTTTGCCGCACTTCCCCCAAAAGAGAAATAGAACGCGTTTTAAATCGAAAGACAGGTTGCGGTTCGGTAGTCTTGTGCTACTGCTACGTTACATACAGTTGGACTGCATTTTGACTCGTTTTTGACTCGTTGACTCGTCCGTCGTTTTGCCAATCTCAGCCTTTCAAGTTCGAAGGAACGCCTACCTGCTTGCACGTCTGCTCACTGCAGCACGTTTCGTTGGCGTTGGAAGCCGGTGAAACAGTAGTGAGTTTTAGTATTGCGTATACGAGCGAACGCAAGCGCTGTGGGTTTGCGTTAGCTTTGCGTGTTCCACACTGCGCGTGCGCGGAGCCCAGACTAGCGGTCTTGGATGGCGCATGGCGATGAGGCACACGCACAACGTGGAGCACGCAACTCTAACGGAAACGCACAGCGCTTTCGTTTGCTTCTATGCGCAATACTAAAACTCTCAGTATAAGGTACAATCCCATACCGGCTGCAGCACTGCGTTGGGACAGTGACGAGTGTTGTTTGCATTCGGAAATGACATTTCGCGAGCCATGATCGCGACCAGTTCCGCAGTGCCCGCTGAGCAGGAGAATCGGGGGACCCTCACTAGAGCGCTTCCCGTTTCCGCCATGGGAGGGCGAGCGTCGAGCTGGAGACGCGAATTCCTAAATAAATCTAAGCTTCTCTCGATCGTTCTGATAATATCATAAAGCATATCAGGGTGTCGTGCGTGCAACGCATCCAAAACCACCCAATGCTCCCCCTAACCAAGCATAACAAATCGTAACGCACGCATAACGCCACACGAAAAATTCTGGGTTTATCCGAATAATGAACACTACTTTTTGCTTTTGTTTTGTAACATTCGCAGATTATATTTCGCGCGATATTGGACGCAGATAAGAAGATTGAGTAGACAGTCCATCGCTCGTCGTCTGTCCGGCGTCGGCGAATATCGCCGCGCTCGCTCGCTGCTGGCGTTGGGGCGGCGTCGCGCGACGGCCGATTGTCCGACGAGGGGAAAAGCCTTGGCCCGGCCATTGTTCGATTGACGCCAAGGTCGGCTCCTTTGTGCGCTTCTTTGTACCGCCGGCGCAGCGGACGCTTGGCCTAACGCGCTGGGGGCACCCCTTTGTCGATGCGGTCGACCTCTTTCCGTTCTGAGCGGCGGTGGCCGATGGGCATCGCGGACGTGTATACGTCCCCTCACGCCCTCCGCGACCATGTTCTCTGCTTCCTCCTCGCGCCGGGGGACTTTCGCTTTTGCTTTGTCCCGTGGGTAGACCTATCTTCGGTGGTCGTTGTTGTCGAAGCCCCGTGTCGTCTTCGTTGGCGAGGTGACGTCGTCATTTGATTCGCCCGATTATGGCTTTCCGCGAGCCGACCCTCTCACCGACCCCTTCTTGTTGTCAGCGTCGTAGGTGGGCAACAATTAGCGCCGAAACGTTTCGGTGGCACCCTCTTAGGGTTTCCGTTCGTGACGTCACGACCAGGATTTGCCTGGCCTTGAACCGGCCATTGGGCTGCCGACCACAGCGACGCTCTTTGATCGCGATCCTCTCTAATAGTCCCTGACTGCTTAAAATGATGATGAGTGGGCGAAGCTCCGGAGTGAATCGTCGGTAAACCAGCGATTCTTCCGTTAATTCGCCCACTCATCGCCATGTAAAGACGTGAGAAACACTGTGTGTGTGTGTATACAAACCACAATCTATCACACACACCACAGCTATGGCCGAACGAAACGTCTAGAAAGTCTCGCTTAAACCGCGCGTCGGCACCTTCGGGCTGAGCTCGCCTGATGCGTTTTGCAGACGCCTCACGAGCTCTCGCTGCATCGGGGTCTGCCTGCCGATACGCGCTTTCTTGCCGCTTCCCGTTCCCTGACGTTCTGCAGATCCTCTTGGCGCCGCTGCCGTGCCGCTTCGGCTTCCCGCTCTCGTACGGCCGGATCTTGGCGACGCTGCCGTGCCGCTTCGGCTTCCCACTCTCGTACGGCCGGATCTTGGCGGCGTCGCCGAGCAGACTGACGACGCGATTCGGCTTCCCGCTCTCGCACGGCCGGATCTTGGCGGCGTCGACGCGCAGCCTGACGACATGCTTCGGCCTCTCGCTCTCGCACGGCTGGATTCTGTCTGCGAGCGCGCGCTGCCGCCGCCTTGCGCGCTCTCCGCTCCGCAACATGAGCTAAGCGCCATCTGTCATCTCTACATAAAGTTAATTCCGGAACACGCCATCTCTTGAGCCATTCATAAACTAAACTTGAAGTGGCTACATACAGAGGAGGGACAGACCCACGGCAAGGAGCTTCGCCCCTAAAAAGCTGGGTGTGGCTTTTAACGTGAGAAGTTTATAGGCTAGGTTTTCAGACGAAGTGAAGCCCCGAAAAGCATAACCGCGAATTTCCCCGCTAACTTTAGCGGAAGGAAATGACGTCACATGGCTTCGTGTCACGTGACCTATACGCGAATTCAGCTTCCCCGCAACATTTAGCGGGAAGAAATCGACGTCACGTGACTTCATGTCACGGGACATATATAGAAATTCAGTTTTCCGGCTAGATGTTGCGGGAAAATTCACGTCACGTTGTCTAAATACTAACTCGGTTTCCCCGTTAAATTTAGCGGGAACTTCACGTGACCTACACATAAGTTCGGTTTACCCGCTACATTTAGCGGAAAAATTGACACGTGGAAAGTGGATTTAGCTCCGCTAACTTTACTAACTCTAACTCCAACTCTAAAGCGCCGTTCACACGTATGCAACCGAGTAAGACCGCGAGAGACCAGGCCGGTTTTTAAGCTCTTGCGACTTCTTAGGACCAGCTCCGCTGCAGCGCATCCGGTCCTAAGACGTCGCAAGACGCTTAAAAACCGGCCTGGTCTCTCTCGGTCTTACTCGGTTGCATATGTGTGAACGGCGCTTAACTCTAACCGAGTAGGACGAAGAGAGACAAGACCGATTTTTAAGCCTCTTACGACGTCTTAGGACCAGTACCGCAGCAGCGCATCCGCTCCTAAGACGTCGCAAGAGGCTTAAAAACCGGTCTTGTCTCTTACGGTCGTACTCAGTTACAAGTGTGTGAACGAGCGACCAAACATCGTCGCGTCAAGCCCCTTTCCTTATATCTATCTAAAAAAAGGGGGGGGGGGGCATGTCGCAATGCTTGGTCGCGTTTTTTTTTATGAAAACGTTTACGCATGATTTTTATATTGGGTTTTATGCAGCTCAGTGCACGCAGCTATAGTTCGCGTCATGAATAAAACGATGATCTCCAAATTCCATTCAGTGCCCATTTAACCATGAAGACGCCCAAAAACCTAAAGACTGGTTCAATCTCGCGTTACGTTGCAACCGAGTGTGTTATGGAGCATCGTGCTCTCTCGTGATCGCTTATGCCTGAGTCCCACTCACCGTGGCCCCACTATAGAGCGACAAAGAGATACAACAGACACCGACAAGCCACAAACTCATGCATCAAACATGCGAAGGTATCTTTAGCAGGCTTGCATCCACTCCAGCTCACTTCACGAGCACCGAGACTGCAATCCTACGAAAGGAACCATTGAGTGCATAGCCTCGTCTATAGACCTTTTTCACAAGGGCGCCGCCATCTTGAAATATCGTCACTTCCAGTATGGACGAAAACATTGCTTTGCCGTCGCCACGCCAATAGAATGCATTTAGGATCTAAGCGTAACCGTCACCCATTCTAGTTTTGTCTCCCCTTTATTTTTTACTATTTGCAAATTGAAATGTTCTAATATTTTTTCGTCGCCCATACCGGATATGTTTACTTGGCGGTTCGGGGCGAGAGTATGCGGAAAAGGTCTGTACACGAACTCATCTCTGTGACATCACGGCGCGGTGGTGGCGCGTAAGTCGCACTTCCGGTCGGGGGCTGTGGGCAGAAGTCCCCATGCCAGACGTGTATTCCTGCGTTGTTTTGAAAGGAACCAGACAAAACCTGCCTTCTCGTCAAAACGCCGCGACTGGGGCCGTACCAAAAGTGTCGAGAAAGGTTTGAAGGTCAGTTTTCACGTGCTCGGTTCGTCCGAGAATCTGGATATGTGCCGTGAAAAGGGAAAAGCAGACGCCGTCGGACAACGATTGCTTGGGCAGGAAGCACTTTGGGTTGAATTCACGGATACTTGTGGTCATCAGATTTATTTGTTTTGTTCCAACATGAACGCCAGAAAACCGTCAAGTTGTGCGGACCACCAGCGGACTACGTTCAGTGCGTCTTCAAGTTCAAACGGCCGCCTGATTGTTCGAACTGTCGTCTGCTCTTTTCAAACGTTTCTGCTTGTCGTCTGCTCTCTTAGACGACGCCGGTCCGTAGACCAAATGTTGGCCCGGTATTTGCGATAAGAAGTAAGTGCAGGCCTCAAAAGACTTAAATTTGAAGGTTGGTAAGCAGGCTCGATGTAAACAGTAGATACAAGGAGATGTTGATCATTGTTACCAGTGACCATCACCGACTTGTTATGCCTAATTCACTTGGTCCGATTCTGCTTGCGATTTTCAGTATCGACGTCGACCATCTCAGCTACGGTTCACGCTTTTGCAGCCCGAGCGGCGTCGCGACTGAAAATTCCGAGCGAAATCTCATCATGCGAATCAGGCTTTAGCGTACATTCTGCGGCGTCCACGCGGAATGAATCGCCACATGTCACATTATTCACGCGAAGTTTTGCGGTGTAACGAGCCTCGGTAATTTCGCTGACGCCGCTCAAGATAGTCAGACATCGCCAGGAAGACGTAGAACCAACAATTCGAACGCGAAAAAGGGCAGGGGGACTCACACTGACGCCGACAACATCGCATTTCAATGGTGTGTTTATGGGCGACGGCGATCTTCTTGCCCACACCCCCATCGCGCATGCGCGGCGCCGGAGGCGTCCGCTAGGGGCGCTCCGGGCGCTCCGGTTTGTTTGTAAACATGAGTTGGTGTATACTGACTAGGGGTGTCGCGAACTTTTGTCGAACCGGATTTTTGGGTCGACTTTCGGGGTTCGACTGGGTCGAACCGGTTCGACGAACCTTCGACCTTTGCACTAGAGTCGACCGGTTCGACTTTGTGGTCAGTGTGGCCAGACCTTGATACAAGCATGTCTGGGTTTGGAGAATTCTTTTTCATGCAAAGGGTTGTTTTAATTTTATGAACAGCTGCAATTAAAAGGAACCAATAGACCGATCTCACCAGCCAGTTTGGCTACGCCACCGCCGCCGCAATGCATCGAGGAACTTATTTTTTTGACACGAGCGACAACCTCGCTGGAGCTTGCGCGTGCAGATCTTGAGACGGCACGAGCCGTCTCGGGCACTGCCGCCTGCCTACTGTGAACTAAAGTTATGGCGGCCTCGCGCATGCGCCGGGGGCTTGGTGAGATCGGTCTATTCTAATCACTGAAGAAGTTAATAACTTAATTTTTTGTACTGTATTAACTGAAATAACCAATCAGCACTGCCCTTGATTTCATCCACGTAGCCATCACCATCCAATCCAAAGCCAACTGGCCAGCCTGTCGCGCATGCGCACACGAGTCGAACCTCAATACAAGGTTTGGCCGAACTTTCCACAAAAAGTTAGAAAAAGTCGAACCTGGTCGAACTCGAACCTCGGCCGGTTCGCGACACCCCTAATACTGACAAAGCCTGGCAGATCGCCATGGGGCGCGGCCGCCGAAAGTGAAAAGGTGGAGCGGGAGACAACGGAGGGAGAGAAGAGTCATGTAACGGGCGCCCCGCTGCGGCGAGTCGCCGAAACACACTTCTCCCGAACGATGGAATGTCCGCTCGTGCTCCTCTCGTTCCTCGCGCTACCGCTTCTTTTCTCGTCCGGTTTGAAAACCATGTTTCGGGTCCTCGCCGCTGCAAAAGCTGTGCGCTGAATACCAGATTTCCCGACAAACGCTCTGTGCTACCCAGTGGCGTCACGAGGGTCGCCAGCGGCACCCGGAGCGGCGGCCCGCCCGCGACACCCCCCCCGCTCTCGCGTGGCCCGGCGTGACTCCCCCCGTTCTCCTTCCGCGCGTGGCCCCGGCGCGGCCTCCCCCCCCCCGCTCTCGCGTGGCCCGCCGCGACTCCCCCCCCCCCCCCCACCCCCGCTCTCGTGGCCCGCCGCGGCCCCCTGAGCGCTGCGCCCGGGCGGTCCGCTCCCCGCCCCCCGCCCCCCCCTTGGCCGCCGCCCTGGTGCCTGCCAGAATCCTCCCCGCGCTCCGAATCTGCGACCGGAGGCGCTCTATGGCTCCGTCGTCGAACTGCCAGGCTTTGTGAGTATAGGAGGCTGTGGCGATACATAACATTAGTGCAGTCACGTTTCAAGCATGTACGAAGTAAGCATGCTTATTGCGTGCGTGAGTCGTGTCCGCAGACAATTTTATCTTCATGCACCAAAGCTTACCGTATCTGCATGATGTACGCGCACACGACTGCTAAACGGACTGTACTCAGTTTCACGATAACTTGGTGAACTGTGGAGCTGCGCCTTCCACGACCAATAAGGCGCCGGAGCAAGGCACGCGATAACCTTCCATGGTCGAGGTCACCGGGGCCTCGTTACGCCAGCAACAGCCCTCCGCGACAAAAAATAGTTCTGGGCGCAAATTTTTTATTTTTAGCGGCAATTGAGCCGGTGCGGCTTTATCGGTAATGAGAAGATGTGAAGAATAAAAAGCACATAATTACGAATTATTGAGTTTCAATTATATTTAAACAAAAAAAAAAATGAGGCTACGTCCGTATCCGCTCGATTTTTTTCGCCTGAAGCGCCGTGGCCGGGCTATCGCCGGCGATCGCAACCGTGTTACCGGTCGTTTCCGCTCGAAATATCTCACTGTGCCCTGGAATTAGCACCCGTCACACACAAATCAGCGGCTAGATTGATTATATAATTGTCTCATGAACTGTTCTCGAAGTGCTCGGTATTCCAGCGGACGGATATGTTGCTGCGGTGAACAATTATCCGAAGTTGGTTTGATTTCGGAGCAGACGACTCTTGGCTAGCAGACGACAGCCGGTTCCTCCGGGCTTTGCGTTCCTCGCCTTTGGTGGGCTGACACATATCCTCCCATGTCGTCTGGTCACGTGCCTCGCTCCGACTCTCTTATTGGGTCGTGGGGACCTTGCTTCACAGTTCGCCCTAAGAAAAAAAAATTATCACTGGGAGCGGCTTACGTCCTTCTCCTTTGTATACATACAAATTAA
>JAZHYW010033734.1:0-15092 GCA_037355805.1 Ixodes ricinus | reverse complement strand
CACTCTATGGTTTACACACACACCAAATATAATCGAAGTCGCGAGTCATCAAAAAGACACACTCAATATTTAAAAAACAGTCGGTACCCATTTTTTTGTGGCTTCTAAAAATCTGCAAATATGTTGATTGAAAACAAAAAAAAAAGTTACACAGAAAACTCCAAATCACTACGCAGCATTCCCAGCATGGGTTTTTCGGTCAGCGCAGTGGTATTGCGGGCGCCGCAGGCTGGATAGGCTGGAGCCGAGCGGACTAAGCGATGAGCGGAAGACGAAGGGCACGGAGCACCGTCTATTAACGCGAACAGCATTCTTCGGATACTTCACGCACTTTTCGTCTATGTATCTATCTATCTATCTATCTATCTATCTGGCTATCTAACCTCTTACGCCGCGGGTCGATAAATAAATAAAAAAGACCGGCGCCGGCGGGATTCGAACCGTTGACCCTTTGATCAGCAGGCAGACGCGCTAACCACAGAGCTATGAAGGCAGTCATTCAACGCACTCTAAACACCTGTTTATATCTTTACCATCGCGCGTTCCATGCACGAGGGCTCATTCCGCTCTCGTGAGGCTTAGCACGGCCCCTAGCTCACCCTCTCCCGCGCTCGGGGAGAGGGTGATGTAGCGGCCGTGCTCACCCTCACGAGAGCGGAATGAGCCCTCGTGCATGGAACTGCTGCGCCACCAGCTAACTGTGACAGCGCTGTAAGGCGCGTCCTATGGTAAAGATATAAACAACCGTTTAGAGTACCGTTGGTTGAGACTAGCTGAGACGCCAGAAAGTCTGGTCGGTACCATTTTGAGTGTTTGTGCGTATGGCGCGTGCTTTGCTCGCCTTCCTAAGTGACACAAACGCACGTGCTGGGCTGCGGAGATCGTGCGCAGGGCTGTGAAAGTGTCAACAAATTTAGAATCGCCTCAAGAGTGGGCTGGCGTATCTAGAGTGTGCCGGCCACCTGACGAACGCGCATAACTCCGCACCGTTTGATGCTATTCGCATTAACGTAGATAATCATTCCCAAAGGATGGGTTCTGCTGATTTTTTCAGAACTTGTTGTTTGCGGTACCGGCGAATCTGTCTAGATACAAAGAGAAATTGTTATACCGATCAACACAATTGGGATCTATCCCTTAAGACACGCCCGACCATAGAAGCTGATTCACACCAAGATATTGCCGAGTCACACCACTCCCTCTCCTGGCTGAAGAGCATTGCTCGTCTGACGACCACGGGTTGGTAAAAGCTTGAAAACGCGCAAACGTTCAGGCACGGTTTTGGGGTGTGTGTATACGATACAGCCTAGAACACTTGGTCTGCCTCAAATGGGTGACTTGTCTCCCAACTGTAGATGAGGAAATTTTGCCAAGTGCAGTAGAACAGCTGGCCTGGGGTCTTCTAACGTGCACCACGCAGTAGTGATACACGACTGCACTGCCGGCACGATGCTCATCCAGATCGAAATGGGCAGGGGCGGGGATTAAGCCCAGGATCCCTCGGTTCTGCAGCTGCCAGCTCCCGTCGAGCATGAACTGCTTGACTTTGCATTTTTTGTGCGATTTCGTGCAGCGATTTTTCGCCTGCTTCGCACATTTGGGAAAACGAAGAAAAACAAAAAAGAAAACGCAGTCAGGTGGGAGTCACGTGACTTCCGGCAACTTTCTTCTTCCTTTCCATTTCCTTTTCCTCCCTAGTCCAGCCTCGGCCTCAGGCAGTTGCGTTTTTTTACTTCATTTATTGGTTGCTAGTAGTGTTCTAACACTCATATTGAATCGTCTGGCATAAAATGAATACGTTTTTTGGGGTGTGTTCTTCAACTTCCCGCATCCCCTTTAGGGGGATATGCGGGTCGAAAAAACGACAACATTTTGCACAAAATGTGATTTTGGTATTATGGTGTTTTTTTATTATTGTTTTAATCTTTGTATAAAAATAAATAGTGCACTATTTAGTGATCGCAAAATTAGTCAAATACGCATTGGAAGCTCTTCAGGCAACCCAGAACGGCATTAAATTTGAGCCATTTTTTTCTGCATACCATGTTGACTCGCATAATGAAACACACCCCCACCAATGGGCATCAATATTTGGACTTTTTTTCCCTCTCGTAATCAACGCAACTCCAATTTCGGATCCGCAGAGTCTCAAATTGCGTCCAATTTAGCAGGCCACCAAGCCAGTTTTCTTTTGCCGCTAGCGGTCAGGCCAAGTCAAAACAAGCCGCCTCGTAATGGCCGCAGTGCGTAGTTGCGGCAGTTGCGGAGAGTGATCAGCGATGAAAAGGTATCACACACTAGACAAAGCATAAGTCGGTAGGAGCCGGACTTTGCGCTATCGGATGCATTGATGTCAACAAACCAGCCGTCGTCTGTGGTCCGCTTTCGGACAGTGAAATCGTGAAAGTGGTGAGCGTAATTTCACACACTCTGGGTAAATGCGTTTATTTAATCGAACAGAACGGCACAGCGAAGGTGCACGCTGCGCTGCTGAGGCTAAGAGTGTCTGGTAGCCTCTCCGTGAACGAAACTTGATCCGTGCGAGTGGGCTTCCGCAGTGGGCAACTGGACTTCGTACGAGTTCTTGTCTCCGAACGGATCCTTGATCCGTGCGGGCCGAGCTTCCGGCAGGTTTAGGTGGACGGCAGTTGGACTTCGCACGAGTCTTATATGCGTAGTCGCGGATATATTTGAGTGTGCTGCCCAATACTAGCAATATGCATGCCAAGAGCGGTCGTGTTGCTTTTCGTGCTGAGTGAGCTTCATAGGGCGCTTTTCCTTCTGCAAAGGCGCCCGAAAGCACCCTAAAAGGTTCGCAATTTATAAAGCATGGTTACTGTGGCCGCCCCCACCAGCCGTGGGTGCGCCTCCATCACTGGAGACGTACCACAGTACCTTGCCGTGTTATATTGGCACCTAATATGACATTTGCACGAAGTGAGTAAATGAAAAGTTTTACCCCGTGTAATGAACGCATCCCCCAAATATGTGTCAATTTTTGGGGAAAAAGTGTGTTCATTATGCGAGTAAATACGGTAGTTCTTCAAGCAGTGATGTCGCATGCCATCACATTTACGTTGACAAGTAGGCCTAGCCGGCTTCAATCCATTGCAGTCTTGTGTAGCTTAAATTTCTCACGAAAATATATTAACAAAATATTTTCCGCACCACAAAGAAGCTACTAATCAATGGTAACATTCAAATGCGTTTTTTCTTTTTAAGTAATTTTAAGGCATCTTCACAGTTTGTGCAAAAGAACTTCTGTTCTTAATATTGTCCTATCAACCGAATTTGACATGCAAATACTATAGAATATGTACAATGCGAAAACTACGAGTCGCCGACCGTTTTCGGACTCCGATAATTCGGACTTGTTCGATAGCTCGGACCTAAATGTGGAACCGTGACTTACCCCATAGAAATAGTATATATTCACCACACACCCTCTCCGAAATTCAGTGCCATCTGGTGGTTCGTAAAGCAGTTTAGGTTTTGCCATATCAATGGCGGAAATGAACTTGTATCGGCACCGTCACTTTCGCAAGTCAACGGCACGCGAGGAATTGTTCAGTGTGAGTTCTTTCTCGATCACTTTCAGTTCGATGGTGACCAAGAACCTGCATTCAGAACAAAGCTCCAACCCACTCAGATGCCTCGAGAAAATTCTATACACCAAAGTGCTTTAAAGCCGATTGTGTGCCGCCCACAGATTGACTGAATCTGAGTTATTAGAAATAAACGCTTACGTAGCTCTTGTGTTCCATTCCTACGTCGCGTCGTACTGACCCCCGAATGTACAGGCCTCGCAACATCCGCTTAGGAGCATCTTCAACGTCTTCCTTTATCAGTCACTAGAAGGCCGCCATTGGTATGGCACAGATGCCGTTCCACAGATGATGATAGTGATCAAAGTGGCCAGACTGAATTTCGGAAAGGGTCTATTTTCGGGCAGCTTGAAGTCCGAAAGTTTGATTATTCGGACAAATCGTCGCGGACGTCAGCGGAAAACACCATCGAGAAGCAGCCATTTGATTTCTATGTTGGCTACAAATGGATTGGCTTGGTTTGGCAGCGCTACTTGAGCACTCTGCCTACCGCTAGGTGACACTATGCTAGCCCTTTTTTTCCCACTTAGCTGCACGTCATCATCATCATCATTATTATCATTTTGCTTTGTTTTCGTTCTTCGCTGCCCGCGTCACCAGTCGCGCATTTCGCGCTCGTGGATTTGCGCTTCTGATCTCCGTTCGGACAACGCTGGCTTGGACGTCATGGCCCCATCTGTTGTTCTGCCGCCACGATGCGTCTTTAAGAACGCAGAAAGTACTGACCATAACGCTAGAAAAGAAGGCAGCGATTCTCAAGCTAACAGAAAGTTGCCAAACGGAAACGGAACCTGAAACAAGGCACTATTTACGGATGTTTTAAGCCCACTTGGAAGTAATAAAGGCAAGTTTTCCAATCTGCTGATTTTCGGACTGCTCCTATTATTCGGACGTTGTTTTCGGTTCCAGCGAAGTCCGAATAATGGGTCGGCGACTGTTATTGGTTAGAATGTATATTTCTTTTTATAGGGGTGTGCGAATGCAAATAGTAGTTATCAAATCGAATACCGAATCGAATTAAGAGAAAAGGCAGAATATCGAATTGAATATTGAATAGTGATTTCATTGGTAGGAATTTTTCAAAGTGTGCTGTGAATGAGAATATTATTATGTGCAGAAAATTATATGTGCGTGGAATTTCGGCCTCCCAACAATTCCTCTCTGGAAGCGGCGTACAAGCAGGGATGCTGGTTCTGATTCAAGGTTAGATTGTGTCACGATCGTGATTAAATTTGCCTGGCTATAAGTTTGTGGCGTTCGTTACTTCTCTTTTCTAACATGTACGTTAGATCTTTCTGGAATGGTAGGACAAGAGGTGTTTCTTGCATGATCTGTCAAGCACCCCTGCGCTAACATCGGGAGAAAGAATGACTCGTTTTGTCCAGCTCCGGGCCGACGGCGTGCCTTTGGCCGAATATAACGAATATTCGAGTGACCAAATACTAGGAATTCGATTCGCGAGCTCGAATTATTGAGGAACTTGCTTTTGTATTCGAATTCATATGCTGTAAACAACTAAATTTTCTTCAAAGACTCCAATTTTGCGAATTTCGCAAATTGCCTATAGTTCGCGGAAAAATATGTCCCGCGAACAATTTTGGCGCTATGTGAACGCTACGAAAGCTACACTCGATCATCGCAAAAATTAGAACCCGCGAATAATTTCACCTTTTCAGCTTTTGCCCCATTCGCGAAAATTTGAACCCGCGAAAATTATGTCGTTTACAGTATTCGCACACACTACTTGTTGCTAGCTGGCCCCGTGAGAATAGGAATGTTCGCTGATTGCGTAATTTATACCCCCGTTTTATCAGTTCAAGACCAGATAAGGCTAAACAACGAGTTATCTGGCATGACGTTCTGGTGTCGTGAGATATAACACGCTGATTAACATTAAATAGCTCTGTACATGCATTTTTCAACAAAGATAAATATTCTAATTTTTTTAATACGAAGGCTGATGGGAGTGCTAGAAAAGCCGACAGCTATAAATATCTCGGTGTAATTATTTCAGTGATTTCAAATGGAACTGCCACGTAGAGCACATCAGAAAGCGAGCAACGAACAAAATGTGCTATCTTAGGAGAACGCTTGGCAGAGCTTTACCTCCAGTTAAACTACAAGCATATAAAACTATATTGGACCTATCCTAGAATATGCATCCAAAGCTTGGGATCCCTGGCAGGTAAACCTTGTTAAAGAGGTTCAGGAGGCCAAATCACTGGTGGCGCGAGTGATTTTTCAGATTTCGGGCAATCAACTTTGGGCGATCAACGTCGGTCACAGGACTTAAAACTTCAGCAAATTTACAACCCTTAATGAAGAAAAGGTCATGCCAGTGCATGAAGTTGTTCTCTCACATTCATATTAAAATTGATAGCTGTAAATACCTAAAATCAAGAACCTTCTACTCTGAACGAGTACATCACTGAAAAATTTGTAACTCCTGTTACTGCTCGAATAAATACATTTAAACAACATTCTTTGTGCATACAATCAATCTATGGAACAAGCTACCCAGTGACATAGTTGACATTGATTCATTTTCAGCTTGCGCCAAATTTTCTGTATATTCTTTTTCAGTGCTAAGTTTTTCTGACACTGTATAGTCATTCTGCTCTTTAGTGTATTGTTTAGGTACCAACCTATAAATATATGTAATGTTATAAAACAACCATGCTTTATCAAATTTTTGAAAAAGGAACTCTGGGTGTGTGCAGTATATTGTGTAGAAGAGAGTTAGCACACAGATTGTTGTTGTATGCTTTCAGTGAAAAATTGTGCATTGTACTCATTCACTCCTCCTTTGGCCCCAATGGGCTGGCAATATCAATAAATAAGAAAAAACAACAACTCTGATCTGGCTTATTAGCGCTATGTTTGGGTGGAAAGCGACCATTCAATGCTGCACACTTTTCTTCTTTTTTTTATTCACAAAAAGAAAATGTTGTAATTTGTTTTTTAGTTACACCCTGTACAAAGCACTAATGTTTAGACAGTGTGTGTTTAGGGATAGGGTTGCATAAATACTGTCCCACAATACAGATGAAAGGAAATAAGGAACCTCATTTGGAACTTCTTCGAGATGAATCGAAACAAAGTAACACCGAGCGAGAGGAGACAGAACAAGACCAAATGAGAGATAGGGGGGAGGAGGGACCCACCTTGAAGGCCTGCTTCAGCCAGTCATGAAGGAGAAGAGCTCGGCAAGGAGAGCAGGCTACTCTGGGTCATGGGGCTGAAGGGCTCGAGGCAGCGCTGCTGCATGTCCAGCGCATACAGCCACAGGTGCACGCAGCGGGGAAGTCCCCCAGGTCGGCGTACCGGCACCCCGGTAGCGGATGTAGTAGGCCGTGTCCGGGTGGGCGGGGCCCAGCACACGCTCCCGGACCAGCAGGGCCTGTGACAAAGCCTCCTTCACTGCCTGTGCACCCAATCTCCGCCACTCACACGTCACGACTCCCCGAGCGCGAATTCACAAGAAGTGAAGATGGTGTGTGCAAGGCCTTGGTCAATGCTCGGGGTGGGTGCACACTCGGCGGCGATAAGGAGCACAAGTTCATCCGCTTCTTACACGGGGGTTGCAACAATGTCAGAATGCCGAGCTCTTATTGGCCGATTGAAAGGAATGGTAGGTAGACCTTGAGGCGTCTAGTATCGAGGTCCACTCACTATCATTCCAACCAAAGCCAATCGGAGCTCAGCGTCGTGTGGACGTTGCCGCAACTCCTCCGCAAGAAGCGGACGACTTGCTTTCTGCGCAGCTTTCCTCGTTGTCCCAGAAAGCTGCCTCCAAGCCGAGTCTGACATGTTGAGCGAAGTTGAAATGAGGTGGCACCCAGTTGGCAAGCGGAGCTTGAACGCTTCTGGCCCCACACTAGATGGAAGGTTTTGAGGCAATGGCGAGATCAAATCGACGGACAGTCCGTGGGAAAGGTCACCCGTAGCTTTGTCGGAATTATTTCGAGCTCGTGGTCAAAGAATGATGCGCGAGAAATCAGAAAATATGATCGGACTGGAAGGGGGCCGGGGCTGCCCAACAGATGGCGGCAGCAAAAGGGTGGCATTGCTCTGTCAGGCATTCATGCCATTTGCCATGTCCCCTGAGACATCTCTGAACAGTTATCTCTTAAATAAAGGTATAAACAACAATATAATCTCGTCGTAATGCAGTCGGCTGACATCCAAACAAAAATGTGTGGACCAGCCCTTATGTGACAAACTATACTATGGGGCTGCTGGATTGCAAAGAACATGTTGATAATACACTGCATTTTTTTAGACAAGCAAATATTCGAAACAAAAGCGAAACAAGAAACAGAACAAAAGAATGTTTACTCTCGGAATAACGTTATTTATCATGGTGGACGTCAGGGCATGGGTATAAGGAAATAATGAGTGGCTTAATTACCTGAATTATAGTAATGAACTCATTAACTATTTTTTAGCTGACCTATTTTAATTAGATTTGTAGCCAGTTGTCAATATAGGCCAGATAAATTGCTGGACATTAGAAAAAGTCACAGCATATCCACGTGGTGAATGATGATGAGTGGGCGAAGCTCCGGAGTGAATCGTCGGTAAACCAGCGATTCTTCCGTTTGCACCGTGGTGGGGACGTTTATCGGAACGTTAACCACTTGCCCCTTGATGCCATACTGTCCATTACCGTGCGTCAACCGCCTTATGCTCATGAACGGCAAACGAGGAGCGATCAGTCGTTCTTCCACAAGGTTCAGAGGAGGTAAGTGATCCGGTTTGGGTGGGTACGTGTAGCCGTAAGATACGCTCATTGGAGGCACCTTTCCCGCCACTAGCGAATCCTTGCAGCTATAGCAAATCTTGTACTCACCGCTGCTGGCAGGGAACTCGCGCTGCAGCACGGCGATGGCATTGGCGCGAGCCTGGTCGTTCTTTATGGAAGATATTGTGACTAGACTGTTTGAGAACCACAATCTATCACACACACCACAGCTATGGCCGAACGAAACGTCTAGAAAGTCTCGCTTAAACCGCGCGTCGGCACCTTCGGGCTGAGCTCGCCTGATGCGTTTTGCAGACGCCTCACGAGCTCTCGCTGCATCGGGGTCTGCCTGCCGATACGCGCGCTTTCCACGCCATCTCTTGAGCCATTCATAAACTAAACCTCGAAGTGGCTACATACCCACAACTAGGAGGGACAGACCCACGCCTTAAGCAGCTTAAAACCCTAAAAATATATACGAGTAGTCACATAGCGAATTTGCTAATTTGCCACGTCACGTGAAAACTTTTATTCCATAAAATCAAACTCATTTTGACTATATTAACGATGGTCTACAAATCTTCATTTAAAATATGCCAGCTAAAAGTACCATATCTACTCGCACAATGAGCGTAACCCCACTGCAGGTACCATTATTTGGACTTTTTTTCCCCTCACGTAATGAACGCAGCTCAATTTTCAGCTCCGCGAGTCTTGAATTGCAACAGCTGGCACCAAGCCCACCAAACCCAATTTTCTTTTGCCGCCAAGCAGTCGGGCCAAGTCAAGCCAAGCCAAGCCGCTCTCAGCAATGGCTGCAGGTAGCGTAGTTGCGGAAGTGATAAACCGTGAAACTGAGCTGCGAGCACACTTGACAAAGCTCGGATCGAAGCATTACCCAGCCCGGATATTCTTCGCTTATCGGATGCATTGATGTCAACAAACATCGCCCACACGTCTGTGGTGCTTTCGGACAGTGAAATCGTGGAAGTGGTTAGACCTAGAACAATCGCATTACTCTCTGTGCTGAGTGAGCTGCGTAGGGTGCTTTCCTTCGGCAAAAGACATGCCGAAGCACACTACAAAGGTTTGCAATTTATAAAGCAGGGTTACTGTGGCGCCCCACGACCAGCCGTGGGTGCACCTCCATCAGTGGAGACAGAGCCACAGTACCCTGCTGTGTCATGTTGGCACCTAATATGACATTTGCACGAAGTGTGTAAATGCAGAATTTTACCCGCGTAATAAATGCACCCTCCAAATATGTGTAAGTGTCTCGGGAAAAAAAGTGTGTTCATTATGAGAATCATTACCATATTTTAGATAATAAAGCCACTCATTGTTTCCGCATACTCGTGCCCCGATGTCTGCCACAGTCAATAACATTATTCTGCAGAAATAGTTTCTCAATTCAAGCATTCTTTTGTTGGGAATATTTGCCGTGCCAGAAAAAGAAGCCTACGGCCTGGTCTTCTGTCCCATCCTTTCTTTCCAAAGCCACATTATCAACTCATTCTAACAGACCTTAATAGTAACAAAGATTTTGGTCTGTTGCAAAGAGTATGCAGAACACAGATACAGTCAAACCCGTTTATGCGAACGGCAGGAAACGCTATGATTAGTTCGATATAGCAAGTAATTCAATATATCAAAAAACATTTACACGAACTTCCACGATACGTTCCTTGTAAGCTGAAGAACTCTCTTTTCTTGCTCATCTCTTCGCTTCCGCCCTTAAACAACACGCTGGAAAGCTTTTTCTTCTTTGCATGCGTGCAGTTTTTAGCTTATCTCCTTTCTGAATTGCTTCTTCATGGGCAATGGTTTTGGGATAAAAAAAAATTTCTGTGTGCGCGTGCAGTGTATTTTCAGCTTTCTCTTCTGACTTCGCTTATCTTCGCTCAATTTTGTTCGCAACTGGGGGGGGGGGGGGGAACGGACAGGCTAGAAGACGATTGTTTGCGCGTTTACGGAAGCCTTCCCGGGGCGAAAAGTTATATATAGCCAATATGTTGTTCGTTATAAAAGTACTTTTGACATGCATTTTTATTTAAACTTTCCATGAGTACGATATGACAATAGTCGCTGTACGTGGGTCTCGTTCTAAACGGGTTTCACTGTTATTACAGCAAACTGACATGCTGTTCTAACCAGTGAAAATGATGAGATGTAAGGGATTTAGAAAATAACAGGTGTATTGAAACTTCTGAACATTGAAAGGTGATTCTTATTGAGCTGTACTGACAATCGTCATGACTGCGCGCTTTGGGTCATACGAGGCTTGCAAGGCACAATGACAGCTGTTCGCAAAATGGATGCCACCGCTACGAACCCAAGCTGCATAATGTTCGAAATAACGACTGCTGTTGAAGATCTGCTATAATGGAATGGTAGAGTACTTACAAACTACCTAATATAATCTATTATATCCGAATGTATGTCGTAACAATATCTGTAATAAGCGAGAGTTGGCTCAGCGGCCACAGATACAAGGCCAACCAAATTTCACAAATCGGTACATTAGAAATAGGGTTTTGTGTTTCTGGATAAATCTGAAAAACACCCGCCAGTAGGTCTTACGTTATTTAATACTTAGTTCAACCCAAATTTCAGTGTTCAATGCCAAACAAAAGAAAGACTATTTTTAATTAGGTCTGGTTAATTCTCAGGGAAAATGAAAATGTCACCACAGTTTCAAATATCTCGAGTCATCAACAAGGGGTCATGCCGTTTTATCTGCTGAAGGTTTATTCACGACAGTGGGTCATTGTACTTCTAGGCCACGACAAAAGCCACAGTTCGGTTTCAGTTTGAACCAGATTATTCCGATTCTTAGAGGATAGAGGGGTTGCGTGTTGTAACAGTGCACGGCTATGCACCATAGAGATTTTATAGAAGGGGAAGGGGCACGGGCAGTTGAAGCTTCTATATTACGCCCTTCACCACTCCACCAGCACAGACGGAGAAGGGTGATGGGATAGAATTGAATGAAAACAAGCTTCCCAGCGCTACATTCGGGAGTTTGGTGATTTTAAGGTATTGACGTCCATCAAAGCAACGCTTGTTTGCAGTCGTAGGGCATCGGCGTCGGCAAGCGAGCCGTGGGGTATGTGAACAAAAGCATTGAGCACAAAATAGACATCTGACTTTTTGTTCCAAATACTTATTTCTTTTCTGTTACGACGAATGCGCGAAAGCGCGTTCTCTTGGCACGAAGCCCTTGGCATTTACAGTGCTACAACAGTTTGTTAACGGTGATTACTTTTTTTTTTTTTTTTTAGAAAAGGCGTGCATTGGCATCAGGTACTACAAAACCCCCAAGTTTAAAACGGGTTGTTAACGGCGTGGCGTAGCTGCATGCTAACTTCTCCACTTCGCACGCGGCGGACCCGGAGTTTGATTTTCACCGCGGCGGGAAATCTGTTTTGAGGATTTGACGTCGACGGATGCCCCAAGCCCCACTACGTCAACTACAACACAGACAACGGACGTCATTTCTACTAATGGGAGGAACTCATAACAGTCATCACCGTAAAAAGGACGAGAGATGAGTGTTGCTGTCGTCACATAAGCGTCAGAGCGTCCCGACTCTTGCTGCTGAAGCTTCAGCTGACCGTCGAACCAGAAAGCACCTGCAGCGTCTGCCACCATGAACACCACCGCCACCGTGACGCCGCCACTATCGCAGCCAGTGACGGCGTGACACTGGGTACGGCCGCGTGCGAGGTGGAGACGTTACCATGGAGCTACCGCCACGCCCGGTGTGGGCAGATCCGAGCTCGTTTGTAAACAGTGTTTCGGTGCGCGTACGGGCGAGTGGTGGGCTCACCTGCATGCGCATGTGGTCCGGCTCGCAGAGGAGGTCCTCGAGGTCAGCGAGGCTAGACGCTTCCACGGCGTCGCCGTAAGCGGCTGCCGGTGCCCGCCGGGGCTTAGGCAGGGCGGCTCCGTGCACCGCTCGGCCAGGGCGCGCCGCCACAGGGACAGGGCCGGGGGGTCCACCGCTTGTCCACATACGTGGCGCCCAGCAACTCCAGGGCCTGCTCAAGCACCCACCATATATAATAATATTAATAAGAATTTTGGGGGGCAAGAAAACACATTTTAGCGAGGCATTAAGTTGACAGGGCCCGGGGAGTCCGCCGCTTGTCCATCATACCTGGCGCCCAGCAGCTCCAGGGCCTGCTGGGCGCCACGTACGTGGAAGGCAAGCACCCACCATATATAATAATATTAATAAGAATTTTGGGGGGCAAGAAAACACATTTTATCGGGGCATTAAGTTCGGCTAGGTGGTACAGTGCTCAACAAAACGGACCGGCAGAGCAAACAGGCTCGCGAATATAAAGATACATCAGATTCCTGGAGTAACTAAATGGCGGAGCCATCATGACTACCCCAGAGTCGAACAACTGTTTATGGTAACTATACGCTCGAGTAACTGTATATGCTCCCTGAAGGTAAGCGTATGCAGCAACTCTAGCGAGGCCACGTGCTCCGCTGGTCATTTTGTTTCAATGACTGCTGTACATAATGATAAAAGGAGTAAGAGATGAAGGACACAAGGAAGAGATGTATGCGCACGAGGTGCTGCCATTGGGTGAACACGCAAGGTGCCAGATAAACAAATTTTACCAGACGTGGCTCCACCACCCCTGTTCATAGCTCAGCAAAAGCAAAAAAAGTAAAAACGCAACAAAAACAATAATACTTTTTTACAGTGCTGAGCAAAAAATAATTAAAAAAATGACCGCACCTCCGCCGTGGTAAATGATGTTGATTGGGGCGAAACGGCGTCTGCTCTGTTTTCATCCACATCAGAAAGAGAATGTGTGGTATGAACGTGGTTATATACGTTGAGCATTTAACAGCGCCCTCTCATCTATAAACGTTGAGCCAATGCATGCAAAGTTTAACGCGATTATATAGGCATTTGACCGCAGCACCCTCTCCTGTATAGACGTTGAGCGGCTACATGCAACGTTTCATCCATGACATCCCCAGCTCTTGAGTTACAGTCTACGCTTATTACAACAGACCTAGTTACAACAGACATTTGGATATAACATACCGATTTGTGAGGTTCGGTTGGTTTGCTTCTACATGCCATTGACTCAGCTTCATATCTGCATACAACATACTCCCCTTACAACAGACCAAAACCTTGGTCAAAATCAAGGTCTGTTATAACAAGCTTAGACTGTACTACCACATCTCAGAGCCCCCTACTCGTCCCACAGTTGTGGCCGAGTGGTTAAGGCGATGGACTAGAAATCCATTGGGGTCTCCCCGCACAGGTTCGAGTCCTGTCAACTGCGCAAACATCTTTTTCTTTTTTTTCCTTACACGAGCACGTGAGCTCACGAGCAGGAGCACGAGCACTGGACGCCAGATGGATGGAAGGACGGACGGAAGGAAATGGCTAGCCCCTAAGGAGCTTCACCCCTAAAAACAATTGGCACCCCAGGCAATTGGGGACTGAAAATGATCTAGCTCTTGGGGCGATCATAACTGAAACCGATAGGCACCCGAGCGATTGCATCTGAAATTATCTACACCAAAGGCGACTACGGCTGAAAAGAGGCTCGAGGTACACCCAAGAACACCTTGACAGTTGTGAATGCGAAAGCACGCACACCGCTCTTCGTTCCCTTCTATCGTCTGCGGCGTACGGCGCGCTGACCTTGGGCGTAGAATGGTGGAGCCGCTGCCTTGCGGACACGCAGCGCCATCGGGTCGGGTGAGCAATTGTTGAAACTGACATGCAGCGGCCAATGGGAGCCTCGTCGACGTGCGACAACCAATGGGACTGAAGCCGAAAAATTCATCAGCTTTACTTCGCTGCTTTGGGATCGAGGAAACTGGTGCCGTGTCTAGGCTTTTGCGTGGTTTTCATGGCTGGGAGCTGGCTAAACTTGGAGAAAGGACTTAAGGCACCGTTTTCGCACTTCAAACTGATGACGTCGGCTCGCTCCACGAGACAAATAAATGCTTTCGCATTAATAATTGGGACTGAAAAAGTCAGCAGAACCCATCCTTTGGGAATGATTATCTACGTTAATGCGAATAGCATCAAACGGTGCGGAGTTATGCGCGTTCGTCAGGTGGCCGGCACACTCTAGATACGCCAGCCCACTCTTGAGGCGATTCTAAATTTGTTGACACTTTCACAGCCCTGCGCACGATCTCCGCAGCCCAGCACGTGCGTTTGTGTCACTTAGGAAGCGAGCAAAGCACGCGCCATACGCACAAACACTCAAAATGGTACCGACCAGACCTTCTGGCGTCTCAGCTAGTCTCAACCAACGGTACTCTAAACGGTTGTTTATATCTTTACCATAGGACGCGCTTTACAGCGCTGTCACAGCTACCGGTGACGCGCGCGTTCCATGCACGAGGGCTCATTCCGCTCTCGTGAGGCTGAGCACGGCCGCTACATCACCCTCTCCCGAGCGCGGGAGAGGGTGAGCTACGGCCGTGCTCAGCCTCACGAGAGCGAATGGGCTGTGTGCATGGAGCGCGCAGCGCACCGCCGTGTGACAGCGCTGTAAGCAGCGTCCTACTGGTAAAGTATAAACAACCGTTTAAATGGTTGAATGACTGCCTTCATAGCTCTGTGGTTAGCACGTCTGCCTGCTGATCAAAGGGTCAACGGTTCGAATCCCAGCCGGCGCCGGTCTTTTTTATTTATTTATCGACCCGCGGCGTAAGAGGTTAGATAGCCAGATAGATAGATACATAGA